>JAHIAM010015363.1:0-21445 GCA_021605205.1 Aegilops longissima | reverse complement strand
GCCCACGCCCATCTTCTTCTTAAAGATCCATTTATCTCAATGGCTTGCCGATCATCGAGCAAGTCCACCAAAGTCCATGCTTTGTTCTCGATACATGGATCCTATCTCGATTTCATGGCTTCTAACCATTTGTCGGAATATGAGCCCACCATCGCTTCCCCATAGCTCAGAGGTTCATTGTTGTTAGCAACATGACCTTCAAGACAGGATTACTGCACCACTCTTAAGTAGCACGATCCTTGTCCCCCTACGAGGTACGGTAGTGACTTGATCCAAAACTTCATGATCACTATCATAAGCTTCTACTTCAATGGTGTAGGTGCCACAGAACAACTTCCCGTGCCCTGCTACACACTTGTTGAAGTGACGGTTCAATAACCTCATCAAGTCTCCACCATCCTCCCACTCAATTCTTTCGAGAGAAACTTTTCCTCGAGAAAGGACCCGCTTCTAGAAACAATCACTTTGCTTCCGGATTCGAATTAGGAGGTATACCCAACCATTTTGGGTATCCTATGAAGATGCATTTATCCGCTTTGGGTTCGAGCTATCACGATGAAACTTTTTCACATAAGCCGCCGAGCCCCAAACTTCAAGAAACGACAACTTAGGTTTCTCTAAACCATAGTTCTCACGGTGTCATCTCAACGGAATTACGTGGTGCCCTATTAAAGTGAGTGCGGTTGTCTCTAATGCCTAACCCATGAACGATAGTGGTAATTCGATAAGAGACATCATGGTACGCACCATATCCAATAGGGTGCAACTATGATGTTCTGACACACCATCACACTATGGTGTTCCAGTGTATTAATTGTGAAACAATTTCCACAATGTCTTAATTATGCTACAAAGCTCAGAACTCAGATACTCATCTCTATGATCATATCATAGACATTTTATCCTCTTGTCACAATGATCTTCAACTTCACTCTGAAATTACTTGAACCATTCAATAATTCAGACTTGTGTTTCATCAAGTAAATATACTCAACATCTACTCAATCATCTCGTGAAGTAAGAACATAACGATATTCATCAGATGCCTCAAAGACTCATTGGACCGCACACATCAAAATGTGTTATTTCCAACAAGTTGCTATCTTGTTCCATCTTACTAAAAACGAGGCTTTCATATCTTGCCCATGTGGTATGATTTGCATATCTCAAGTGATTCAAAATCAAGTGAGTCCAAACGATCCATCTGCATGGAGTTTCTTCATGCGATACACCAATAGACATGGTTCGCATGTCTCAAACTTTTCAAAATGAGTGAGTCCAAAGATCCATCAACATGGAGCTTCTTCATGCTTTAACCAATATGACTTATATGGCAAAGGCCACAAGTAAGTGGTACTATCATTACTATCTTATATCTTTTGGCATGAAAATGTGTATCACTAGGATCGAGATTCAATAAACCATTCCTTTTAGGTGCAAGACCATTGAAGGTATTATTCAAATAAACAGAGTAACCATTATTCTCCTTAAATGAATAACCATATTACATAGACATAATCCAATCATGTCTATGCTCAACGCAAACACCAAATAACAATTATTTAGGTTTAACACCAATCTGATGGTAGAGGGAGCGCATGATGCTTGATCACATCAACCTTGGAAACACTTCCAACACATATCGTCACCACCTTTAGCTAGTCTCCCTTATTCCGTAGCTTTTATTTCGAAGTTACTAACACTTAGCAACCAACCGTATCTAATACCCTGGTGCTACTAGGAGTACTAGTAAAGTACACATTAACATAATGTATATCCAATATACTTCTATCGACCTTGCCACCTTTCTCATCTACCAAGTATCTAGGGTAATTCTGCTCTTAGTGGTTGTTCCCTTATTACGTAGCACTTAGTCTCGGTTTGGGTTCAACCTTGGGTTTCTTCACTTAGAGCAGCAATTGATTTGCCGCTTCATGAAGTATCCTTCTTGCCTTTGCCCTTCTTGAAACTAGTGGTTTCATTAACCATCAACAATTGATGCTCCTTCTGATTCTACTTCTGTGTCAAACATCACGAATATTTCAAGGATCATCTATCCCCGATATGTTATAGTTCATCACAAGCTCTAGCAGCTTGGTGGCAATGACTTTGGAGAAACATCACTATCTCATCGGAAGATCAACTCCCACTCGATTCAAGTGATTGTTGCACTCGTAATCTCGAGCACAAGCTCAACGATTGAGCTTTTCTCCTTAGTTTGAGGCTAAGAAAATCGCTTGGAGGTCTTATACCCTTGACGTGGCACGAGCCTGAAATCCCAATTTCAGCCCTCAAACATCTCATATGTTCCGCGACGTTTCAAAACGCCTTTGGTGCCTCAACTCTAAACCGCTTAACTAAACTATCACGTAGTTATCAAAACGGTATGTCCGATGTTCGCAACATCCATGCATTTAGTTTGGGGTTCAAAGACACCGGTGCATTAAGGACATAAGCTTTCTTCGTCCGCATAATCGCCACTGCCAACTTTCAACTATATTTTCTTAGGAACATATCTAAAACAAAGGAACTAAAGTGCGAGCTAATACATAATTTGCAAAGATCTTTTGACTATGTTCAGATAATTAAGTTCATCTCATGAACTCCCACCGATAGACATCCTCTAGTCATCTAAGTGATTACATGATCCGAGTCACTAGGCCGTGGTCCGATCATCACGTGAGACGGACTAGTCATCATCGGTGAACATCTTCATGTTGATCGTTCACTATACGACTCATGCTCGACCTTTCGGTCCTTGTGTTTCGAGGCCATGTCCACATGCTAGGCTCGCAAGTTAACCTAAGTGTTTCTGGTGTAAATCTGGCTTACACCTGTATGTGAACGTAAGAATCTATCACACCCGATCATCACGGGTGCTCAAACCATTTAACTTTCGCAACGGTGCACGCTTAGGGGGAACACTTTCTTGAAATTTTAATGAGGATCATCTTATTTACTACCGCGTTTAAGCAAATAAGATGCATAAACATGATAAACATCACATGCAATCAAATAGTGACATGATATGGCCAATATCATTTTGCTCCTTTTGATCTCCATCTTCGGGCTCCATGATCATCATCACACCGATGACACCATGATCTCCATCATCATGATCTCCATCATCGTGTTCCATGAAGTTGTCTCGCCAACTTATTACTTCTACTACTATGGCTACCGTTAGCAATAAAGTAAAGTAATTACATGGCATTTGTTCAATGACACGCAAGTCATACAATAAATTAAGACAACTCCTATGGTTCCCGCCGGTTGTCATACTCATCGACATGCAAGTCGTGATTCCTATTACAAGAACATGATCAATCTCATACATTCTTCTTGGCCATATCACATCACATAGCATACCCTCGCAAAAAACAAGTTAGACGCCCCAATTGTTGTTTGCATGTTTTACGGGCTGCTATGGGTTTCTAGCAAGAACGCTTACCTACGCAAAACCACAACGTGATATGCCAATTGCTATTTACCCTTCATAAGGACCCTTTTATCAACTGCTCCCACTAAAGTGGGAGACTGGCACCCGCTAGCCACCTTATGCACCAAGTGCATGTCACCGGTGGAACCCGCTCACGAAGTGTACGTAAGGTCGGTCCGGCCGCCATCCCACAATACCGTCAAACAAGATTGGACTAGTAACGGTAAGCATATTGAACAAAATCAACACCCACAACTACTTTGTGTTCTACTCTGCAAAGAATCTACGCAATAGACCTAGCTCATGATGCCATCATGGGAACGAAAAGGAAATTCAAAATTTTCCCACGGTCACCAAGATCTATCTATGGAAAACCAGCAAGAGGGAAGGAGAGTACAATACCCTTGTAGATCGCTAAGGGAAGCCGCTCAAGAGAACGGGGTTGAAGGAGTCGACTGGCCGTGATCCAAATCACGGAGATCCTAGTGCCGAACGGACGGACTCCCCGCTCAACACACACGACAGCCCTGACGCCTCCCATGCCTTGATCCAGCAAGGAGAGAGGGAGAGGTTGGGGAAGACTCCATCCAAAGCAGCAGACAACGGCGGGTGGTGGTGGAGGAGCGGCATTCCAGCAGGCTTCCCAAGCAACCCGAGATATGAGGAGAAAGAGAGGAGGGCGCCCAACATGAGAAGAACTTGGCTGGGCTGCCCCGCCTCCACTATATATAGGGGGAGGGGGGGCGCCCCACCTAGGGTTCCACCCCTAGGGGGCGGCCAGCCCCAGATCCCATCTAGGGGGGAAGGGGGAGGAGGCCCCAAGTCAAGTGGAGGCCCTCCTTAGGGTTTCCCCCTCCCATGCTCATGGGCCTTGGGGGCCGGGCCCCCGCCCATTAAGGCTAGGGCGCCCCTTACAGCCCATGTCTGATTGACGGTGGAACACCTCCGACCTCCCTCCAATCCTGGAACCTTCTCGAAGCTTCCCTGCATAATACCAAAAACCCGAACTTTTCCCTAACCCAACAACAACTTTCCATATATAAATCTTTACCTCCGACCATTCCGAACTCCTCGTGACGTCCGGGATCTCATCCGGACCAACAACATTCGAACCACATACAAACTTCCTTTATAACCCTAGCCCATCGAACCTTATGTGTAGACCCACGGGTTCGGGAACCATGCCATATGACCGAGACGTTCCCCGTCAATAACCAACAGCGGATCTGGATACCCATGTTGGCCCTACATGTTCCACGATGATCTCATCGGATGAACCACGATGTCAAGGACTCAATCAATCCCGATACAATTCCCTTTGTCTAGCGGATTGTATTGCCCGAGATTCGATCGCCGGATGCCGATACCTTGTTCAATCTCGCACAAGAAGTCTCTTTACTGCCTAACACATCATCCCGTGATCAACCCCTTGGTCACATTGTGCACATTATGATGATGTCCTACCGAAAGGGGCCCAGAGATACCTCTCCCACACGGAGTGACAAATCCCGCCTCGATTCGTACAACCCAAAGAACTTTCGAGATAACCGAGTGCACCTTTATAGCCACCCCTTCCGGACGCTTGGTACACCCAAAGCATTCCTAAAGATCCGGGAGTTGCACAATCCATGGTCTAAGGAAAAAATACTTGACATTAGAAAAGCTTTAGCATACAACTACACGATCTTTGTGCTAGGCTTAGGATTGGTTTGTCCATCACATCATTCCTAATGATGTGATCCCGCTATCAACACATCCAAATGTCCATGGTCGGAAACCGAACCATCTATTGATCAACGAGCTAGTCAACTAGAGGCTTACTAGGACATGGTGTTGTCTATGTACCCACACATGTATCCGAGTTTCCTATCAATACAATTATAGCATGGATAATAAACATTATCATGAACAAGGAAAATAATAATAACTAATTTATTATTTCTAGGGCATATTTCCAACAAAACCCCCACTCGGGTTAGCCAAGTCCAAGTACTCCCTAATGTTTGAAATCCTACCGAGTGGGAGAGAAAACTCCCACCCTGGGGCTTAGTCAGAGTCCAAGTACCGAAGGTTTAAAACCCAACCGAAAGTGGAGAGCCAACCTCCCACTGGGGCTTAGCTGGGTCCAAGAGGCCTAATTCGAAAATCCCACCAAAGTGGGAGAGCAACCCTCCCACTTGGAAAGGCTTAGTTGCGTCCCAAAGACTCCCAAGATGAAATCCATTCTTTGCCCTTTTCGGAAGGGCCGCCCATTAAGTACAACGTATGCTCCACCCGATCCGGCAAGGAACGAGGTGCGGTCAATGCTACCTTCTCCCTGAGCTACGCCCACAAGAAATTGGGGCTCCATCCCTACCGCAAAAAACAATGAAGGGGTCGACTGGATTTTTCACCTCGTAGCGCATCTCGAATCAAGTATATTCCGAGTGAAGAACAAAGTTCCTTCAAGGCAAATGAAAGCATATTCAATGATAAGCCAAGTTCGATAACATCCTAAGGATTCGTATACTCGGCCAAGCCCGTTAAAGTTTATTGGTTATAAGACCACTCGGCATTCCGAGGCAAATTTAAGACGGATAGAAGTTTTTACCCTCGTGGAGGACCGGAAGGCGCGAAAACCGGGTCCGGTCGATCCCACCGGTGGGTTAAAATGAAAGTCTCCATGAAAGATCGGAAGTCGATTTTGTTATTGGCAACTTGATGGACGCCAGTTTTTCCTTCCGGCCTCCTTGCAAAGGAACGCGACCGGATAGAGCAACACTAACCACACCGAAAGACTTTTTCCATTCCCGCACTCGACTTGGGGATCATTCAAGAACATTAAAGACTCGAGGTCATTTTAAGCCGCCTCCCCGCCGTAGTGTCGAAGTAATGCGGGTTAATCGCAACCTTCAATCGAAGGTAGTCCACCACAAAGAAGAACACGAGACTCCAAAAAGCACGCCTCATAGCGGCTTCATCCTTCACAGAGGTTAATGGGGTCCAGGTTTTCTCCACTCGACTAGTCTCCTCCTCGTTCCGACAGAACTCGAACGCAACTCGAGCTCAAGCTAATGGGTCTATGATGAGTCGGTGATAACAAGTCACCGGATAGGAGGGATTACCTTCAACATGAGGAATAACTTTCGAAGCCCTCCCAGATAAGCCTCCAGATCGTTCCTTCCCCGCCACCGCCAAATTTTGTCACCGAGCTACCTTGTTTTCTTAAGTCGGCTAACCTCCTTGTTGGCCCAGAGAGCAGCTTTGATTGGCTCCTTCTTCAAGTTTACCACCGCCGCTTTTTCTTCCCGGAGCTTTGTTTTGTCCAAAGTCAGCCCTTTCAAGAAAGTCATGATCCTTCTTCTTCAGAGCCCTCCATTTTGTCTTGGAAATGACAAGGAGATCAGAATTAGGAATGGGAAAAGACAAAGAACGCCAAGTTCTCACCAGCCATACCTTTTGCTTCATCTCCGCCCAAGTTCTCCCGAGCAAGCTTCAAGTCGAGGTTGAGCCGATCGCTTGTTTTCCATTCAAAGATAGCGAGCCACAAGCTCGCAAGATTTCGCAAGAGTCAATCGACCACATCAAAGATAAGTTGCTTCCGTGACTAAGAAAAATCATAGCTTTAAGACTACAACCAATCAAAATATTTGACAAGAGTCTTGGGATTACACCCTGGGTGCACTCCCAGGCCCTACCGGTTCATCGACCGGTTCGACCAAAAAATGAGAAAAGGTTATGATCATAAACCATGGCTAATTGTCGCCAGCCAGCCCCGGATCATCATGATCCAAAAAAGGGGGAGTTCTTCAAACTGGCCGACCGCCAAAGCCCACCATAGTTCTTGGTTACACCCAAGGGTGCACTCAAGATGCCCCCACCGGTTTCAAAATTCCATTCACATGGTCCGACCTGAAAGGAAGAAGTTAAAAGAAATTAAAGTATAAAGACTACAATGACCGCCAACAAATCCACCATAGTCGGGGATTACCAAAGGGCACCCGCCGGCCCCACCAATCCAAAAATTTAATCGACACACCCAAAGGGTGTACAGACTAAGATATTCAAAGAAGAGTTTTCATGTAGCATATCCTAATGTAACAAGTGGTGCTCTACTAACCTGGACGGTTCAAGAGCTGAGCTAGCATCATAGGTCACCGGTTGGCCTTCCTGCACCACCTTCACTTGCTCCATCATGATCCCCGTCAAGGAAAGCCTTTTAGCAAAGACCCACTTGGTCCTCTGAAGGTGTGTGGGGGAAGGCGGATCGCAATGAAGATGAAGGTCGGATACTGCCAAAGGCACAAATAAAGACATAGAAGTCCG
Source organism: Aegilops longissima (assembly GCA_021605205.1). Classification (NCBI taxonomy): domain Eukaryota; kingdom Viridiplantae; phylum Streptophyta; class Magnoliopsida; order Poales; family Poaceae; genus Aegilops; species Aegilops longissima. The sequence continues at coordinate 13,701 of JAHIAM010015363.1, read as the reverse complement.
AAAGTGATGTTGCCACCCTCATGAACCAGGCCTCGTGCATGGAACAATAAAACCTTTGCCAAAGCGGCCTTTTTTATTCCTCCTCCCACAATGGGCCCTTCATCCATCATGGAGATCAATGACATGAGGAGGGACTAAAGAAAGATTCAAAGTTAAAAACGGAAACTAATCACCAAGAGGGTTTAAAGATCATACCAAGGTTAGAGGTGACAACATCTTCCATTCTCCGGTCTTCATTCCCGGCAGAGGTCTTGAGGTAGCAAATCAGGTTTCGTAAATTTGATCACCAACGAGTCAACCAAAAGTATGTCCATGCCCAACAAGAAACACAAGTTCTGGCGATTCCGGAAATGGTGGGAATGGCCACCTCATCTTGGGCAAAACCTTCGCCGGCTTTGATGGCGCCGCCGGCTGCTTCCTGGGCCGGGAGGACGTCCGAGGGCGTTGGCCGACCCGGGCCGCTGGAAGCCTTGCCACGCCGATCATGGGTCATGGGTGAGCTTGGATCGCCTTTTCCATGCAAGGAGGATCGATTTCTTCCTCCCTTCCTCCTCCTCCCTTCCGGGAGCTATCATCGCCTTTCGCCCTCCTCACCATCGATCACATTCCTCCCGGCCACCTCCGCCTCCCTTCTTCCTCCTCGATTAGTTCTTGCGCCTGGGCATCGAAAGTACATCTCAAGAGGGCCTGGAAGACAACAAACAAGACAAAAGCAATCGACCATTTTAAGTGATAAAGATGGAGAAAGCGGTCAACCCAAAAAGATGCAGAAATGGACCTTGTCTACTTTGTATGACGGTCGAGTGGAGGGATCCTCCCGGCCCTCGAGGATTGTCCTTGTTTCTTTGGATGCCCCAAAAGACACCTTTCCAAAGATGTGAAAAAGGTTATATCGACTAGAGGGGGGTGAATAGGCGATTTTATGAATTCTTCGAGGAATTTGCCGGGAGGAAATTCAGTAAGAACTCCTTGAATGGAATAAGTACTCAAGTAAGCAAATAATACACGCATGGTCATCATGATGAAATGAAGACTAGCAAAGAGTACGTAAAGCGTAATCACAGATAACACAAGATGAAGACAAACAGATCAAGAAATTGAACGAGGAAATTGAGAAAGTCTTCAACCAAAGTCTTCAAACATGATATGAACAAACACTCAACACAATAATGAGGAAATGAAAGGGTTGAGGAAATAGAACCAAGAAGGTTGGTGAAGACAATGATTTGGTAGACTGGGCCCAATCTTCCCTGGGCTTGTACGTCTGGTTGAGCGGCTGAGTATTTAAACTCGAGGAACACACCCGGACACCCAAATACCGAAAGCACGCAGCCAGACACCAAGTCCTCACCAGATTCTCCTTGAACTAAGGTCACAAGACTCGCCCAATCACTTGGTAAGTCTTCAGCGATTTCCAAACCTTCACGACTTGGTCACCCGGGATCCACAACCTCTTGGATGTTTAGACCATGACGCCTAACCGTTCCGAAGAAGCATCCAAAGGTAATAAGCGCCGGATCCACCAGGATCAATTTCTTCAAGGATGCTCAATCACTTTGGGTTTTGTAGGGTTTGGTTTTTGGGTTTTTCCTCACTTGATGATTTTCGCCAAAGTCCTTAGAGGATGGGTTGCTCTCAAATGACAAGTGTCAAGTTCTCTTGAGCAGCCAAACCAGCTAGTGGTTGTAGGGGGGCTATTTATAGCCTAGGAGCAGCCCGACATGATAAGACATAAATGCCCTTCAATGATATGACCTTAGGTGGATAAGATATTTTGGGACATCAGCCCAAGAAAGACAAAGAACGGTCGGAAATTTGAATCTCAAATTCCTCGTCATTATGTTCCTCATCGTAGGCAATCCAAGATCGGCGAATTTTAACTCCTCCCAATAAATTTCAAATGACTTAAGAACTTCCTCCACTCAAGAAATTGATAATTAGAGATTTCCAAAGGCTTCACTCAAGGGATTGGTAGGTGTAGGATTTTGAGTTGAGCATCACATGGAAATTTTTCCTTAGTATTTCTTCCCCCTTTAACAAAGACGGTGTTTTATGACTCAAGAAAGAGAAAAAAAATACGAAAAACAAAAGTCTTCACGCTTCATGTTCCTCAAATGAATACCAAGTCTTCAAGGTCACACCAATTTCTTCACTTTCAAAGTCTTTAAAGTCTTAATATCAAAGTCTTCAAAAAGAACTTCATTTTTAGGGTCGATTTTTCCGAAATATCAAACTCCTCATAGACTTATAGACCCTGTACACTCAAAACGATTAGTTCCTTAACCTATAAGTCTTCAATCCACCAAAATCACTAAGGGCACTAGATGCACTTACAATCCCCCTTTGGTGATTGATGACAATATAGGTTAAGTTTTCAACGGGAATAAAATATGAAGGTAAATACCGATAATGAGGAATTTGATTGCAAGATATAGAAGAACTCCCCAAGATGTATAGTGAGGAATTTGCTTTTGAGGCAATGCACATTTGAAGAGTTGAATCATGGAGATCTCCCTATATCTTGTAATTCATACACGATTTGAATATAATATGAAGAATTTGAAATGCATGATGAAATATGCTTGATGTTATTCAAGATGCATATAACATTAATGAGGAACAAGCATGCAAAATAACGCATCAAGAGTATCGAGCTCAAATAGATTTGCTATGAAGATTTTCAAGAGCTCAAGAGAATCGAGCATAGTGGAGCATAATGCATCAAAAGTATCAAAGCACCATCGGTTTAAGATTACAACTCAATCCAATAAAATTTTAAGAACGGAGTTGTAACTTAACAAGAATAAATTACGATATAGGCAAAAACTAGACCCGCTTGAAGACTAACTCAAATTTCTCCCCTTTGTCATCGAATGACCAAAAGGATTGAAACGAGGACTAACGCCCAAGAATTTCAAGTTGAAGAAGGAGCGCCATTGTTGGGGGTTGTTGGTAGGACCCCCGTGTCGCCCAAGTCTTCATTTTCATCGTTGTCGGATGAAGAATAGGAGCCCACCAAGGAAGGAACTTTGACCTTCTTGTATTTCTTCGAGGAGGTGCCTACCAAATTCTTCCTTGAGTCCCATTGACGCCGCTTCTTCCATCAGACATGTGAAAGAACAGCCGTGCTTGAAGGTTTCAGGAGGTAGTAGTGGTTTTTTTCACCCATTTGGTTTAGGTCATGTTTAAGAAATTGAACCAAATTACGTACCCATTTATGATTAGACAACCTTCCGATGAAGACCAGGATAATCAGATACCTCACCCGGGAGAGGAGGACTTTGTTGGGGTTTTGGGGAGAGCATGTGTGGCAAGTCTCATTTATGGTGTCGATAAATACCACCAAGGACGAATGTTTTCTCGATCAAAAATAGCCTTGCCCTTTCATCACCGGGAAAGCCGCTTGAGGTTCAATGGGGAGTTGGGTTTCTTACGCTTTGTAATTGAGTGAAGACCTTGCCCATGAATCTCATTTCCAAGGCGATAACTTCAAATCAAATGGTGACTAGAATTTTGCCGAGTTTGGAAATCATGGGGCGGAAGCCATGGATGATGTTGAAAAGCATATTCTTCATGATCCAACGATTCTTCATCACGAAAGTCGGGGCTTTGATAGGATTTGTTTCGCTGTAATTGAAGAGTCCGAGGACATACAATTTCCTTGACAGGAATTTTTCTGGGGCCCTGGTTCAAAGGTTACGACGCAATGTGATTTGAAAGTTCTTCTTGATCAACGACCCATCAATTCGAGGGTGGCCGAATCCTTGTCTGCCGTATGATATTTTCGACATCCACAATCCCAGAGTTGCCTTCCTCCTTGTTGGGCTTCATAAATTGAAAATTAGTTCTTCATTAAACAACGCAAAATTGAAGTCCCGGTGGAAAACACCGGGCGGTCAAAGTTTCGCAAGACCCATGTCCAATAGGAATATGAGCATGATCAAGACTTTATCCTTGGAAGAGCACCGGGAAAGAAGTTGGTTGGCAGTCCTAAACGCCTCTTCCAATGCAGCGTAATCATATGGATTATAGTCAAGAAGAATCTGCTCGAAAGAAATCATCACCTTGAACTTTTTTTGCTTGAGAACGGATTCTTTGCTTGGGCGAGGGGTGTCTGAGTTGCATCACCACCTCGTGAATCGCAAGTTCAGTTCTTCAGCGAGGAATTTCTTCTTCCTCAACAAAGACCGAGGATCCAGAAAGAGTTCATCAACACTAGTGGCTGGAATTTCTTCATGCACAGCAAGTGGGTTGAGTTTCTTCAGAGTCCATTTGGACTGTTGTGGGGACCGAGGAATTGTTGAGCGGGTGAAGAGAGGAGTATTGGGATGCATTTTCCAAAAGTCATCATTCATCACCGTGGTGCATCCATATCCACTTCATCTTCATTTCTCAACACCACCTTTCAAATTTGGAACCGAGGCATAGGTGAGGAAATGACCGTTGAAGGGATTGGCCCACTTCAATTTTTCATCAATCTGCTCCAAAGGGCAAAGAATGATGTTCTTCATCGATCCATTGGGATCTCAAGTTTTCCAAAAGGAACAAGGCCCTTGATGGCATGGAGGAAATCGAACAACATCAATTGATTTTCAATGAGCTGGTCATAGGCTTCATTTTCTTCGATTCAAGAATTTGACAAGATGCTTTCCTTTTTTCACAAAGAGCTCATTCTCAGCCTTGGTTTTCTTCACAGAGGCGATGGAAGAATTGGAGTTGGGTTTTCGCAGGAGGAGCCGAGGAATTTGGTTGATTTTCTTCAGCACAAATTGCCTTGCTCGCTTGATCGTTTTCAGCGCACCACTGGGATGCCCGGCAATTTCCCAAATGGGATCATCACCCGAACTAGCATTTTCATCGAGTTGAATCATCGGGCCGGATTTCTTCCCTGAGCCGAGGCCACCGAGGAATTTCATGTTGCACGGGCAGCAACATTTGTGAATTTCTTCGCCGAGATTTAATACCTTGGCCTTGCCAATCAGATAATAGGAATCAAGTTTTTGCCGAGGTCTTGAATTTCAATGACCTTGAGAAGCTCCTCGTGTCATCTTGACAACGCTTTCGAACTTTTTCAATTGAGCCTTTTGATTTCTTTGCCTTCAAACTTCCATTTTTCCCATGAAGGAGTCAACATTGATTTGTCCGTGTCGATGAAAGTCGCATAGGGGTATTGGGATCCTTGTGCCGTAGATCAATATAGTCGAGGACTTTCTTCGATCCAATGAAGGGCCAAATGTGCCTTTGGCTCTGCCCTTTCTTGATGGTTCGATGATTTCCCAAGTTCATCAAGCTTCATCATTAAGGCACAAATGCAACCTGCTTCTTTGCTTCCGAGGACCTCGCCCACGGCTTTGGTCTTCAAAGAGTCGGGCCAGATGATGAAATGGGGACAGGAACTTGGTAAACGCCGAGGCAATTGAGAAGCCAGCAGCCTTTGACATGTAGCCAAGCACAGAACCAAGACTTTGACGAGTGTTGAGGACTTTGGTGGAGCAGAAACAGGAGGAATTTGCTTGAGGGTGTGGAGGAACTTGGCCCGGAGGGGGGATGGTGAAGCACTTGGCTTATGAGCGGCTTTTTGCATGGATTTCTTTACCGAGGCCTCAGGAGCGGAAAAGGGCGAATCCTCATTGAATTTTTCACCGCCTCCTTGGCTTGTTTTGCAATTTAGCTTGGCGCTAGCCCATTCATCGGAAAGTCCTCACCACGTTGATGCTTGTGGGATCCCACTTGGGCCAATGGAGCCTTGGCATGGAGGATTGAGAGCATTTCTTCATGTATTTTGAGTCACATATCTGTATTCCTCCATTCCCTGCCCATCTCCGCTCAATCTTCCAATACGCACCGCGATTTTTGTTTTTTCATCGGGGAGTCAAATAGATTTCCTCGGGATTTCAAACGCATATAACCTCGTGTTTCTTTCCTCCTTTCCGGGCTTCTACCGCCGCCATGTTCTTCCTTGAGGAATTTGAACAATTGAGTTCTTTGAAGTATGCAGTTTTTCTTCGAGGAACGCTGCAAATGAGTTAGTTGATGAGAACCTAGTGATTCAAAGTGACATGTGTACCGTGAACAGAGTATAGTTGGGAATTTGGAGAGGTCATATGCTTTTAAGGTTTTTCAAAAAACAAGTTTTGAGGATTTTGACCAGATGAGCTTTGAAGAATTTCACTGCGTTTTTGTCTTAGGTTCCAGAGTTGTACAGATCGAGGATCCACACAATTGAGGAATCTTGAAGAAAATCATTGCTTAGAGAAACTAATCAAGAGCATATTTTGTTTGAGGTGTTCATTGTGAAGATTTGAAGAATAAACACCTTTGAAGATTTTCGAAGGTTTGAGAATCAAAGCAGTAATAAAAGTAACTTTAATTACCGTGAAGAACACGAGAACCAGAAGAACATTGGGAAGTTCGGCTCAGATCTTCCACGCCCTAACTTGGGAGGAAGAAGCTACGGGCCAGTGAGGATTTCCCTGTCGGCGCGAGTACGCGGCGACGAGGTCGAGGCAAGGAAGCTCTTCCTCACCGGCGAATGGAGAAGGGGGCGCTTAGGGTTTGAGGAGCTGAGGGAGAGAGAGGTCGAGGGGAAAAGAAGTGAGGAAGGGGAGGGGTATTTATAGACACGGAAAAACGGATCAAGATTTAGGACTAACGGCCCCACCATTTCCCTTCTCACGACATGTGTCACCACGATCGTAGGAGATCGTTACATTGTGGGTGAGTAAAATAATGCATCGGGATGGGAACGGTTTGAGCCAAACCAAAGTTTGATAAGATCAGTTTTAAAGTTCCGCTCCAATTTCTTCACCGTCAAGGACAAAAGGAAGATTTTGAACAAGTTTCAAAATAGAACCAATGAAGAATTTGTGAATAGATTTTGAGTATAGCATAGGGGGGGTCCCATCAATTCACTTGCGTAAAAGCATTGAAGAAATAGCCATAAGGAATGCAGAGGAATAAACCTATATATATATATATATATATATATATATATATATATATATATATATATATATATATATAAATGAGAAAGACGAGAAAAAGGAAGATTTTAAAGTTGAAGAATTTAAAAAATCAAGAATTTCAAACGAGGAAAAACTCAAATTGAAGATTTTCAACTTTGGTGGTGGCGTGACTAACAGATAAGAATGATGATTTCAAACGATACAATTTCGAGGGTTCGAGAATCAAATTCTTCATTAATTTCTTCACACTAAGAGTGTTATTCTTCATTGATTGAAGAAAACGTTTTTCATGTGTTGCACATCTAAGTCATCTTTTGCATAAGTGTTAGGATGTGTCCTTTTCAAAGAACCTCAAGATTCTAAGATATTTAGCTCACACCGCAATTCTAAATCTCTTCTCATCCAAGGGCTTAGTGAAGATATCGCCTAGTGTTCTTCGCCTTCACATGCTCGATGGAGATGTCGCCTTCAACACATGATCACGAAGAAAATGATGACGAATTTGAATGGCTTTGTCTTCGAAAGTTGGAACTGGTTGTGAGCAATCTTGATGGCACTCTCATTGTCAAGAAGAGGCAATTCTTCAGTTGATGCCGAGTCCTTGAGAGTTTGCTTCATCCATAGCAATTGAGCACAACACGAGCCAAGAGAATGTATTCACCCGCAGAGAAAGGATACGCAGCTGCTTTCTTCGAGGACCAATGCACCAAAGATCGTCCGAGGAAATGACAAGTCCATGTTGACTTGGTCCACACGATCACCAAAGATAGTCGAGTCGAATATCCAATGAGATCAAAAGTAGAGCCCGGGGTAATAACCTAGTGTTGGTGTGTGAGCTAGATATCAAGAATATGCTTCAACCTTATGGTGTGATTCCTTGTGTAGCTTGAAATCGGGCACACATGCAAACACTAAGCATTATATCCGCCTAGATGCACAAAGTACAATAAAGAACCAATCATGGAGCGGTATACCTTGTGATCAAGTCAATCATTTTCATCGGCATAGATGGCCATTTGTGGGCATAGGAATTTTGACGCCTTTGCAATCTTGCATGCCAATTTCTTCGGACATCTTTGAGGTATTTCCCAGATATGAATGCCATTGTGTTGTTGATTTAATTTGAAGACCTAAGAAGAATTTCAACTCCCCATCATAGACATTTGATATTCTTCACTCATCATATAGGCAAATTCATCACTATAACGTTGGTCAAGACACCAAAGATAATATCATCAAATATATTTGGCACACAAACAGTTCACCATCATAAGATTTAGTAAAGAGAGTAGGGTCGAGGAACGGTGAAGCCATTCTTCACAAGAATTCCTTCAATGTATCATACCACCCCGAGGGGCTTGCTTGAGGCCATAGAGGGCCTTATTGAGTCCAAGACTTTGTCGATTCTTGATCTTCAAAACCGGGGTTGAGCAACATATACTTCTTCCTCAAGCTTACCATTGAGGAATGCACTTTTCACATCCATTTGATATAAAGTGATATTTGATGGTTAGCATAAGATAATGCTAATAGACCAAGTCTAGCAACAGTGCAAAAGTTTCATCAATCAATTCCTTCAACTGGTGTAGCCTTGAGCTACTAGTCGGTTTTATTCCTCACCACAAGGCCATTTTCATCTTGCTTGTTGCGGTAGATCCACTTTGTGCCAATGATATTATGCTTATGAGGATCCGGAGTTGACCCCCTAATTGTTGAGCTCGAATCAGTAATTCTTCTTGCATAGCCAATCCACTCCGCCGAAATGCTTCATCTACCTTAGTGGGCTCGGATAGAACAAAAGCATAGTGCCCACAAAAGTTAGATAAATGTGAAGCTTTTGATGGAGAGGACCCGCCTTTAATGTCATCGATGATCTTTCCACTTGCACTTTTTTGCAACGCGAGGGGCTGGTTGTCGGAGGAATTTGATCATTTTCCTCAAAGACCATTTTCCAGATTATCTTCAGTATCACCCGTTTTCCGAGAATGAATTCTTCAGAGTTTCTTCAAGAGGAATGACATCCCGCTGTTGAACTTGATAGAACTCCGGGGTTCATCTAACCGAGGTAGGTGCTCTTTAAGCCATTAGTTTCATCGAACCGACATCTAAAAGGTCAACAATCTTGTGAAGAGGATGTTGAAGACTCAGAGGTGCAGTCCTTTTCGAACCAAGCATAAACCTTCATGTGCTTTCGCAAATTTAGAATTGTGATGAGGATCTCTAATCCAGATTTAGCAATCAAGACTTTGAAATAACTTACATTGGGTTTTTGTCGTGAGGAGTTCATAGGCGTTTTTTGAAGAATTTGTGAAGATATACTGTGATGATTGGCACCCAGATCAATTGCATCAATCCAAAAACGACTAGGGCTTTGTATTCATCAAGCATAGTGCAGCCATCTCAACAAGAGTTCTGCTTGGCCCACGGATTTTGCCGAGGAGTAAGGAGCATAACTCATGAGTAATACCAAGTTCATCAAGATAGGCATCAAGACCGAATTTTGAACTGCCCTTTCACCCGATTGTTTGATCTTCACACCAAAAGTTGAAGCCTCGAGGAAAATCGCTTGAAGACTTCCTGACTTGATTTTTGTAGAACAATGTGTACCCATGTGTAACGAGAGTAATCATCAACAATAACAAAGCCATATAGAGATGCATCATTAACGACAAATGAGTAATGATTGGGACCAAAGAGGTCCATGTGAAGCAATTCAAGGGACGGTAGTGGTCATGATAGTCCCGGATGCTTGGCCTTGGTCATTTTTCCACTTCACAAGCTCCCATAAGTGATCCTTGAGGAATTTGACATTTCAAGCCAATGACATGCTTTTCTTCAAGGCAGTAAATTCCTCATGCCTCGGACTGCCGATGCCATAGCCAGTTCAAGCTTTTGCAAGTAGACACACGGCTGGTTGTGGTCCAGAGAAATCCAATATACAAGTCTCCTCTCCTAAAGCCTTCAAGACTTTGGAATTGTCCCCATAATCACAACACAACGAATTTGCCAAAGATAACAACCATATCAAGATCACAAAGCATTGAGATCGACATGAGGTTGTATCCTAAGGACTCAACAAGCATGACTTTGTCCATGTGTTTCCTTAGAGATCGCAACCTTACCAAGACCCAATACGACTTTTCCTTTGTCAAAAAGATGATATGTTTAGTGACGGTGATAAGGGAGCATCCATCAATAGATTCTTGTCACCAAATATGATTTGTACATCCACTATCGAGAACCCACCTGGTTTTTTGATCATCCCGCAGATGAATTAGTTAAACTTACGATCTCATATACTTCATCGAAGAATATGATATCAAGTTCATCGATGAATTTCATCCCAAGATAATGATAAGAGAGAGGACGGTGAAATGAAAGTTCATTTCATCATGTTAGCCTCGCCTTTCGGCATTTTGTCGTCCCAAAGAAATTCTTCAGACGCTAACGCCCGAGACCACCCGCGAAGAGATTAGTTTTTTTCTTCACCACCCACATCAAGGGGTGGCAAAGAGTTCATCACTCAGAAAGCACCATATGAGAATGGTGGCATAGAAGCCAAACCATTTCGCTTCACATAAGAGGGGTTAGGTAAGCATATGAATAAGGAGAAATTCTTCGAGGACTTATGAACATATTGGTTTGAAAATAATGCACATATTCATAGCCCTTAGCTCTACCTCGAAAAGAGGTTACACGATGATAATCATATGAGGACTTTGATCCTTTGAGGAATTTGATCCACGGAGGAATTTGGTCCGATGAGGACTTGGATCCATATGAAGAATTTGGTCCATATGAAGAATTTGATCGGGGTTCCTATTCTTCATTGGTGTCATGAGGACATTCACCAAGACTTTCAAGGCACTTCTTGGGAACCCAATTTTCTTCATAGGGAACCGCTCTCAGCTTAGTGCCAACATATCTAGCAAATACTTCACCATTCTGATTTTTGAACATTTATAGTTGAGTCAAATGACTCATCAAAGAATGAGGAGATTCCATGTAAAGCAGTAAGTTAGATGGATCAATCGAGGTCCCTTTGCAGAACCCATGAGGTTTTGGGATACCGCCAGCTTCCAATATGTTCCATCAAGATTGAGTTTCCTCTCAAAGGCAAACCTCTTCCTAGGGTTCCTTTGAGGATCTGCTTTTAAGCACATCACAAAGATCGATGCCCTTTGAGGCTTTTGTACATGCCGTCATGTACAATTCCTTCAGCCCTGATCCAAGGATACTAGCAATGTCCTCGATGAGGAATTAGTGATAGCAGAGGCGAAGAATTTGTAAAATTGAAGCATTTGAACATTCAGTGAAGAATTAAGGATTCATGTCAATGCACTTTAAGCATGGAGGAACAAATTTTCTTGAGAAGCGCTTGATTTGTTGGAAGTAATGAATCCGCCTTTAAGATCTTCATAACTCACCTTAGCTTCTCAAGATCTTGCTTTTGAAGAAATTCATAAGAAAGTTTTCATGATCGATAAGAGAGTGTTATGATGACCTTGAAGGTTTAAACCTAGACAAGTCTCCAAGATTTTCAAAGGTTTAGTGCGATCCATTTCTTCACCCAAATATCATCACCTTACCTAACATGTTTTGAACCTTTCAATCGTTTTGTTGTTTAGTGGCAATGCAAACAAGTTTGGTTAGCTTAGTTCAATATCATATCAATTCATCATAGATTCACAACTAAAATCGATGAGGAACATTCGCCCTCATCACCCTTTGCCATGAGACATGATGCGAGATGATGATTCGCTCAAAGTCATCGCTTTGGAGATTCCGGTCCCAAATGATCATGACGGGTTGGGACCTTCATAAACGCCGAGATTCCCCGATAAGTTTTCGACAAAGATGCATAATGGCTTGAATTGATCTCAGAGCGGGAAAGATGATATCCTTCCCATGATGTCAAGTCGAGTGTATTATGAATATCATCTGTTTCCCATCTTGCATAGATCAAGAAGGCCAATTTCGGACGGTCCACATCAGCCCATTGCCATGAGGCGCTCTCATCATCCTTCCACTTGGGATAATCGATCCCAAAGATAGGGCATGTCACTTTCTTTCATAAATCAATAACTAAAACCCTGTGGTTAAACTAAATTAACAACAAGGGAGTACCTTGCTCGATACTAATTGAAAGTATCGACTAGAGGGGGGTGAATAGGCATTTTATGAATTCTTCACGAGGAATTTGCCGTGAGGAAATTCCAGCTAAGAACTGCAGGGAATAAGTACTGGTAAGCATAAGAATATGCATTTCATGATGAAATGAAATAGCAAGAGTAAAAGCGAATCAAGGATAACACAAGATGAAACAAAAACAAGAAATTGAATCGAGGAAATTGAGAAAGTCTTCACCAAAGTCTTCAAACAAGATATGAACAAACACTCAACACAAAATGAGGAAATGAAAGGGTTGAGGAAATAGAACCAAGGTTGGTGAAGACAATGTTTTAGACCCCAACCCCCGCTTGTAGCCCGTTGAGCGGCCGAGTATTTAAACCGAGGACCAAGTCCCGACACCCCCGGAGCACGCAGCCAGACACCAAGTCCTCAAGATTTCCTTGAACTAAGGTCACACACTGGCCCAATCACCTGGTAAGTCTTCAGCGATTTCCAAACCTTCATGACTTGGTCACTCGATCCACAATTCCTCTTGGATGTTTAGACCATGACGCCTAACCTTCCGAAGAAGCAATTTCAAAGGTAAAAGCGCGGATCCACGCAGATCAATTTTTCAAGATGCTCAATCACTTTGGGTTTGTAGGGTTTGGTTTTTGGGTTTTTCCTCACTTGATGATTTTCGCCAAAGTCCTTGAGGATGGGTTGCCTCAAATGACAAGTGCAAGTTCTTCTGAGCAGCCAACCAGCTAGTGGTTGTAGGGGCGGCTATTTATAGCCTAGGGAGCAGCCCCAATGATAAGACATAAATGCCCTTCAATGATATGACCGTTAGGTGGATAAGATATTTTGGGACAACCCAAAAAAAAAACGGTCAAATTTGATCTCAAATTCCTGTATCATGTTCCTCACGTAGGCAATCCGACCGGGAATTTTAACCCTCGCCGAATAAATTCTCAAGTAAGAACTTCGCTCACATCAAGAAATTGATCAACTATGAGATTTCCAAAGGCTTCACCAAGGGATTGGTAGGTGTAGGATTTTGAGTTGAGCATCACATGGAAATTTTTCCTTAGTATTTCAACTTTAACAAAGACGTTTTATGACTCAAGAAAGAGAAAAAAACTACAAAACAAAAGTCTTCACGCTCATGTTCCTCAAATGAATACCAAGTCTTCAAGGTCACACCAATTTCTTCACTTTCAAAGTCTTCAAAGTCTTCAATATCAAAGTCTTCAACAAGAACTTCATTTTTAGGGTCGATTTCTTCCAGAATATCAAACCCCATAGACTTATAGACCGTACACCACAAACCATTAGTTCCTTAACCTATAAGTCTTCAATCCACCAAAATCACAAGGGCACTAATGCACTTAAAAGATGGCATCTCGACCTCCTCCCGGTGGATCCGGGGGGTCCTCCGGCTAATACAACCACATTGGATGGTCTCGAAGCTTGAAGCCGGATGCCGAAGGAAGACCTGGTCCATGCACCACCCCATCCGATGAGTGGAAACCTCACAACACCTTCACTTGCCTTTTCCTCCGGATCACCTTCAAAGAAGATGGCTTGCTCACTTGGTCCATGGAAAACGAGGGAGTCCAAT
>JAHIAM010015360.1:0-13304 GCA_021605205.1 Aegilops longissima | reverse complement strand
GATTTATGACATCAAAGCATGATGTCATGCCGACGCCACGCAGCCAGCGCTGATCTGACCTGATCAATCTGACATGTGGGTCCCGTGGGACCCACCTGCCATACATCGTTAGGTTAATTAGGGTTTAGATTAATATAATCACAGTTTAATTAAACTTAACTAGGTAATTAAATTAATTAAACCGGATTAATTAACCTAATTAATTAATTAATTAATTAATTAATTTTATTAAATCATTTTTATTTTTATTAATTATATTTATTTTATTTTATTATTATTATTTTTAAAATTCTTTTTAAAAAACGCTTTTGGGGCCAAATTTTGTCATGGGCCAAAGGCCTTATTTCGGCATGTGGGGAGCGGGCGCTGGTGTTACATAAGACGGGCGCTGGGCGATCATGGCTACCGAGCGGAGGCCGAGCACGGTCACTGGCAGCGAGGGGTCATGCGCGGAGGCTGGCGTTAGTGGCTGCGAGGGTCGCGCTGCAGAGGCGTGGCTTGTCGAGGGCATAAAACGCGGCAGCGAGAGGCGCCGGCAGAGCCGTGAGGGGGCTATGCAGCACACGGGAAGCTGGAGGAGATGGCACAAGGCGGCAAGGGGCCGTGAGTAAGAGGCGGGCGAGCAGGCGCGGTGGGTCGGCGAGGCCCGGTCGACGACGCCGAGGTGGCGGGCGCCGTGGTTGGGGGCGTAGACGACCGGGGGAGGAGAGGGCGGGCGATCATGGGCGCTGGAGGCGGCTGAGCGGGGCACGACCGAGGCGTACTCTAGGGGAGAGGGGGAGCGAAGGGGGGAAGCTCACGTGGGGCGAGGGCGACGGGCAACGGGCAAGGCTCGGGTGTCTCGGGAAGACCGGGCGGAGAGGAGGGCGAGAGGCGTCGGCGGCGACGGGCGGTCCGCTGGTGGCGTGGTCCCGGCGAGGTGGAGGACGGGACGGCGAGGTCAAGGACATTGCCAAGCGATTGCCAAGGCGTCTACGGCGCGCCCGCGCGGAGGAGGTGGAGGATGAGCGCGCCATGGGTTGGGATCCGGGGTTCGAGGCGGGTGGGGGTTCCCTGATCCCGATCTGATCGGGAAGGGACGAAGGCGGGGGTCGGGGAGGGGAGAGAGGAGTGGGGGCAGCTAGGGTTCGCCGCCTAAGGGGGGGCATGGGGAGTGGGGGGGGAGGCAGCCTGGCCGGCCTGGTTGTACAGCACGGCTGGCTGGGCTGCTTGGCGCATGGCTGTGGGGTTTTCCTACTTATTTTGTTTGTTTTTTTCTTATTTTTCCTTTTCTTCTGCTTTTAATTCATTTTAATAACTTAGACATTTTATAAAATGTGTTTAATCCACCATAATTACCGATGCAATATTTGGCAAACCCTAACATTTTAGTTTTAATTTTGGAAATTTTTTATTGCTATCATTATTTTGAATTTGAAGTTCACAGTAGCTTGAATTAACCCGAGATTAACTACAAGGATGTAGGTGACGTGGCACCATCAACGTGAGTTTATCAGCATAATTATCCGGCGCTAAAATCTCCTCCACTACAAGAAATCTCGCCCCAGATTTAGGAGGTAGAAGGAAAGAGTGCGGGTATTCATCACGAAGATTTATCCTCGCTCCTGTGTGGCTTGCCTTCGTGGTGATTCACCATCGGACTTTGAGGAACTTGATCGCTTCCGACGTAGCGGGCGTTGCTCAGCTTGGTCGAGAATGCGGACTCGATGCTCTTTTTATAGGAGAGGTCCGTTGCACCGAAAGCACTTCATGGTCCATCGCCGATCGGGTCCTTGAAGCAAGTTGCGGAGTTGTGACACGGGAACACATCGTGAACCTCGAGAAAGGTTCGACTGAAGCTCCAGCTTGATATGCCACTTTTCCCACGCCATTCCAGTATTAGTGAATGGGCCAATATAGCGAGGAGCTAGCTTTGCCCTTGATCCTTGCCGTGAGCACCTTCTTCATTGGTGTAACGCCAAGATAGGCCTTTTTCGCCAAAGTTGATAGACCATGTCTTTATGATGACGGTCATAATTACTTCTTTGACGGATCGAGCAGTCTTGAGATTCTCGCTAATAATGCGGACTTGTTCTTCGCATGTTGGATAATATCCGACCAAGAGTGGACGCCCCCGCTTCGATCAGTTCGTAGGGGTTCGCACTTTCGCCCATATAACACTTCAAGGGGCCATCTTCGCATCTAGCTTGATAGCTATTATTATAAGAGAACTCAAAGATACGGGAGAGATTCCTCCCATTTCGTCAAGGAAATAACACAAGTTCTCAAGCATGTCTTCGAGAACTTGGTTGACACGCTCAACTTTCCCTTGTAATCAAGCGGATGAAACGCAAAATCGAAAGATAAGTGAGTCCCCATAGCTTCTTGGAAACTTGCCCGTAATCTTGAAGTGAATAAGCTGCCACGGTCCGAATCGACAACCAATGGAATACCGTGAAGTGAAACAATTTCGACATATAGAGAGTTGCAAGTCGACTAAAGTGATCGCTTTTGATCGCCGTAAATGTGCAACTTTAGAAAGCCGGTCAATGACGACAAGAATAGCATCATTACCTTCTCGCGATTTGGGAAATCCAAAGGATTTAAGTCCATTTCAACATGGTCCCATTTCCATTCAGGAATAGAGATAGGTTGCAGAGTTCCAAAGAGGCCTTTGATGTTCTCGCTTTGGTACGACGGCAAACGCTACATTCAAAGAACATAACGAGCAATGTCTTGCTTCATATTAGACCACCGTAATCTTTGACGAATGTCTTGCACATCTTTGTACTACCAGGATGGATACATAGAGGCGATTATCAGCTTCTTTTCATAACTTCCTCGAGTCATATTCAGGTTTTCCTTCTACACGGCACCACTAGGCGGCCTTTTGAAGTACAAGGCGCCATCATCAAGCATAGTGAAGAATGAGGCTTTTCTTTTGAGGTCGCGCTAATCTTGTAGACTTCAGAGTCACATCCCTGCATTGTCTTTGATGGAGCTCACGAGATCGGGTCTGATGCTGTGGTATAGAGGGAACCCTCGGAAACAACACGGAGATTCATCTTATGGAACTCCGGAGGAGGGGGAGTGAAAAATCCGAGGAACAATATGGAGGTTCAGCTTCAATTCTTCAACAAGTGAGGGCTGAACTTTGTGAACCTCAAGGTGGTTGCAGTAAGACTTATGCTCAAGGCATCAGCCCATTACATTAGCTCTTGCTCGGTGTATAGGAAATACCCAAATCAAAGTCCGCATCAGCTTCCATCCATCTCTGGCCGACGGAGGTTCGTGTCTGGCTGAGTAAACAGATACTTGCAGACTTTCGTGGTCGCTGAAGATCTCGCAACGACACGAGAAGGTAATGTCGCCAATCGCTTTTAGCGCATGAATGATGCAAAGCAAGAAGTTCGAAGGTCGTGAACGGGTAGTTCTTCTGTGAGGGCGCAATTGCCGAGAGGCATAAGCAACCACTTTGCGCCTTGCATTAGGACACAGCCTAATCCTTGACGGAAGCCGCAAGTAAAAATGACAAAGTCCTTCTTAGTATCGTGGAGGAGCTAGCATCAAGCAGAAGTCAACTTGTCTTAAGTGCTCGAAACTTTCCCTCGACATTTATCTCCGCCCATTGGAACTTGACGCTCTTATGCAACAAAGTTAGTCGAGGTCTGGCAATCTTGGAGAAGTTCTCGACTTAATCGACGGCAATAGCCGAAGTAGACCGCCGAAACTTCTCGACTTGCTTGACATTCTTCTGAGGAGTCCAATCGAGAATAGCCTGAACTCTTTCGTGGTTGACGGCAATACCATACTTAGAGATGACATGCCCAAGATAGGTTACTTTGGGAAGCCGAATTCACATTTGGAGAACTTGGCATAAAGTTGATGCCTCTAGTAGTTTTTTCCAAAGACAATACGTAAGATGTTCAAGATGCTCTTCTTCGTTTTAGAAAATACCAGGATATCATCCAGATAAACCACGCATTTAACTTGTCGAGGTAATCCATGAATATATAGTTCATCAAAGCAGAGAAGGTGGCGGAGCATTGTTGTGCCGAAGACATGATGGTGTACTGTATGAACCATAACGAGTCACTAATGCGGTTCTTTGGGATATCCTCTTCACAACACGGATCTGGTGGTAACCCAACCTCAAGTCGAAGTTTAGAGAACACCGATGAACTAGCCAGCTTGATCATACAGATCATTGATCCGAGGAAGAGGATACTTATTCTGAATGGTAGCTTGGTTTATAGGACGGTAGTCTTGGACCAATCCGGTTTGTCCCATCCTTCTTCTTGATAAAGAGAGAAGGTGCTCCCCAAGGAGAGCAACTTGGGCTAATGAAACCACTTGAAGAGATTTGTCGATTTCCTCCTTGAGCTCAAGGAGTTCATTGCGGCATCTTGTAGGGTCGCTGGCACATAGGGAGTGGTGCCTGCTCAAGTCGATGACGAATTCGACAATCCTAGGTGGGGAATCTCTGGAAGTTCTTCAGAAAGATGTCCGGAAGTCGCTAATCGACAGAATATTTTCAATGCCCTCGAGGGTGTGCGCTCAATGCATTCAATGCATAGAGCTTTGCCTCGCATCCTAATCGCATTTGAGCATTGTAGCTTATTATTTCATCGAAAGGTGTAGTAGCAGATGGACAGTCTTAGTGGCGCAAACGATTGAAGCAAGATGCGCTTCAACCAATCCATCCCCAAAATGAGGTCAATGTTAGAAGCTTCAGGATAATGGTGAGGCGAATTCCAGCCCTTCGATTTCCACGGGACGCCGACGCCAACCATGGAGGTTTGACATTGTCCCAAGGGGTTTTTACCACTACCAAGAGTTTATCTCCTCACACTTAACGCCGGCTTGTATGCAAAATCTTCTCCACATGAATGAATGCGATGCTCCCGAATCAATAAAACAGATGCAGTAATCTGAATTTACGAGGAGTGTACCCATCACAAGAGCGGTGCTGGTCTTGAGCTTCGCTCGTCATCAACGTGGTTGGCATGAACTCTCACCATAAGGCTTGGCATTGTTGTTGTGGGGTTGGTTGTTTCCACGCCGCCACCGGAAGGGCCAAATGATTCTCGTTCCGTTGTATTCTTCAGCACGGTGCCTCGTTGACCACACCAAGCACACGCCATTATTGGGAGGGAACAGAGCTTGGGGTGGTGGAGATGGAAGCTTTGGCTGCCTAGTTGGAGAGAGGCGCACGAGGTGCAGCATAGTTTTGCTTGGGGCAGTGCATTGGTCGGTACATGCTGTTGGGAATCCATATCTTGCGCTTCATGAGGACGGGCTCAAGATGAGCCCGTGTCACGGTTATGCTCGTTAGAGCTCGTATTCCTGCAAACCAGTTTCGACATTGATAGCTTTGTTCACCAAGGTGGCTAAATCAGCAAAGTCGCGGCACTAGAAGTGCGAGCTTGATGTCGCCTTGAAGGCCGCCACGAACTTCTCTTGTCTGTCGTGCATCAGCTTGGTATATCCTCTTCAAAGATAGCGAGACAAGTCTGTGAACTCTCACGATAAGCTTCAACAGTTTTGTTGCCTTGGGTGAGGTTATGAACTCACGCTTCTTCCGGTCCATGACCTTGAGGGATGAAGCGGCACGAAAGCAGCTTGGAAGTCTAGCCTGTGATGATTGTTCCAACCGCAGTAGCACGCCTGGCTGTCCCACCATTGAGTCATGGGTCCCTCTCAGAAGAAGGAAGCAAAAGTGACATAGCCGGCAGGGGCTACATCGCCAGACTCCATCTCATAGGTGATGTCACGGAGCCACCATCAAAGATCCAGCGCTAAGGTTGAGCTGCGGTACACACTTGGGTTGAGGCGATGAAATCCTCGCAGAGTTGTTGTGTTTGGTCACCGGTTCATATTAAGGCGAGGAAACCGAGCCATCATGTTTTCCATGAACTGGCGATTCATCTCAAGCTGTTGGATCATACCAGCCATGTACTCAAAGCGGTGGTGGAAGTTGCCACCATTTAATTAATGCACTCAGCTGGTCTAACCATCCCGCTAATATATAACAGTGGGTAGTTCAAAGCATTTGAGAAATTATGCAAAGGACAAGAATCATTCATGATGAAACATGCATAATGAAAGCAAGACGATAGAAACTACATAGTAGTCGCATATCTCACAAAAGGGATCATGCATAGAGTTCGCACATGAGTTCAAAGACATAGACTAAGACATCATAGGCGGCACGCAGGCTCGCTGGCGAATGCATCTAACACTAATAAGCAAGCTTCACATCAGCCCCACGCAGTATCGCTGGAGGTAGCAGTAGCTGAAAGTCGTAGTAGTGGCAGCGGATAGTCCTCCACATCGGACTGGGGCCATGGATACTCGTGCAGAACCCACGCCCAAGTGGCGTAAGAGGACAAGTGCGGAGAGTAGCCTCTACCTCCGCCAACCGACACCCGGGCATCACGGTCCGGCTGGTAGATCGCAACGCGGCAGCTCTCTAGATCGGACAAGAAGTGCAACAGCCGAAAGCACGTAAAGGTGCCGACGCTGCGGATGTACAACTCGTGGCTAAGAGCTCGTTATTCGATCCAAATTTATCAGCATGCGTAACAAAGTTCGATGGTAGAAGGGCTCTCGTTACAAAGGGAGTAGGCAGCAGTAGTAACCTCCTCACCAACATCGACGCGATAGCAATGTGCCTCAAGGGGAGGTGTCCAACTCCCGATACTTCCAACTTAAGATGTGCGTCGAGCAGCATAAGCAGCATCGTGAACTGCTATATCGATAGTCACCCCAACATCATGTGCGCGGGTGCAAGATGAGTGGAGTCATACTCCCGAGAGTAGAGGTGGACGATGGCTCGCATCGCTTCCCGGTTAAAGTCCCGTACTCCTCAAAGACGGTATACTGCCAATGATAACCCGGAGTAGGTCATCATCTCTTGCTAGCACCGTAGTGATCCCGAGGGCACCAATGGCCGTCGTGGTGGCGCATTTACCTGCCTCGTGGTTCCATCTGAAACAAAGATGTTTCAAAGGAGTCAAATGACATGGTGGAAATTGATCAAAATACAATTCCAAGGAATAACTATGGCTTTATCCAACTTTGGGGTGAATGTGGTCACGGATCCTAGTGTTAAGTTAGTAAATTCAAGCTTAACCTTTGAGTAGAAGAGAGTCCGTGAGTCCCGAAAGTAAAGGTCGAGGAGTAAAAGATCCTAGTACCACCCGATGGCGCATGGGGGCCCATAAGGCACACAAACCAAGTTAGTAAAAGTTTTGTGCAATGTCTAGACTCGACTTCGCCAAGGAGTGTGGAAGGGGATTCTACAGTAATGGGCTCGATATTAACTTCAGACGCCCGATTCAATCAGACACTAATCATGCACGCAAACGTGTATGATCAAGATCAGACTCACGGAAGATATCACAACACAACTCTACAAATAAAATAAGTCATACAAGCATCATAATACAAGCCAGGCCTCGAGGGCTCGAATACAAGTGCTCGATCATACGAAGTCAGCGGAAGCAACAATATCCGAGTACGTATATAAGTTAAACAAGTTGCTTTAAGAAGGCTAGCACAAACCGATACAGATCGAAGAGGCGCAGCCTCTCCGCCTGGATCCTCCTAACTACTCCCCGTCGCCGCCAGCGGGCTGCACGTAGTAGTAGGCACTCCAGCAGTAGTAGTCGCCATCGACGGTATGTCTGCCTCGGCTCCATCGTCTCGTCGCAGCAATCCGGTAGAGATAGGGAGTGGGGAACAAGGCAACCGTGAGTACTCATCCAAAGTACTGCAAGAAAGGAGCTACACTACATATGCATGGATATATGTGTAAAGGGCCATATCGCTGGACTGGAATCAGAATGCCGTAATAAGAGGGGGATAGCTAGTCTTATCGAAGACTACGCTCCGGTCACCGCCTCTGCAAATGTAGAAGAGGGTAGTCAAGTCCTCCAAGTAACATCACATAGCAATAATCCTACCCGCGATCCCTCCTCGTATCCTCGAGAGAGCGCACCACCGTTGTATCCGCACTTGGAAGGGTGTGTTTTATTAAGTATCCGCTTCTAGTTGTCATAAGGTCAAGGTACAACTCAAGTCGCCCCTGCCATCAAGATCACGGCTATTCAATAGATTAATCTTCACGGGCAGGGTGCACCAACTTACCCAAAGACGCTTGATCCCATTTGGCCGACACACTTTCCGGTCATGCCCGCCGCTGAAGATCAACACGCCGCAGCCCCACCTAGGCAACAGAGAGGCCAGACGCCGGTCTCAAACCTAAGCTGCCACAGGGTCTGGGCCCATCGCCTCGAAAGCACACTCAAGACGCTGGGCGTGACGCGGGCCGAAGCGCACTCTAGCCTAGTGGCGCCCCGCTCCAATCCGGCGCTGCCGGGCCAAGCGCCGCAAGGCTTCGTCAGGATACCACGACGCCGGGATACCCATAACTACTCCCACAGAGATGGTTAGTGCGTGATAGGCTCGTGAGCCAACCCAGATCAAATACCAAGATCTCAAGATGCTGCAGTTAAGTATCCGCTAACGCCGAACAGGCCAAGCCCACCTCTCCCAGGCGGTCTCAACTCGCCTGTCAGCCGCCCACCAAAGATCCACTGCTGGTGCTCCACCAAATTTAATTCGATTTTAGTCTCCACATGTATCATGTATAATGTATATAGATATACCCGTGATCACCCCGAGTGATCACGGCCCGATAGTATAGCACATGCAGATTTTGACAAGAATGAAAATACAGATGAAAATACTAGCATCCTATACTAAGCATATAGGATTGCAAAGGTAACAACAAGACAGTAACAAGGACAAAGTTATGCATCGATAGGTATAATTTGAAAGCAAGAATATGCTACACTACTCTAATGCAAGCAGATAGAGTAGAATAGGCGATCTCCGTGATCAAGGGGGGGGGCTTGCCAAGCTGCTCCGCAAGAGAGAGGGGTCGCCAACTCCGTAGTCGAACAAGGCAAAGGCTACCTCAGAAGTCTAATCGGAGAGAAGAGGGGGAAGAAACAATGAATACCATGTAAACAGATGCATATCGATGCATGACAAGACAAGTAACGATGCTAGGCGTGTCCTAACGTGGGTATGAGGTGGTACTGGTTATGGGGAAACATCCGGAAAATATCCCTTGTTTCCTGTGTTCGCAGCAGGAGCCGAGGGGAAAGTTGCGGGTTCGATAGGTTAGGGGTGTGGCGGACAACCGATCACTGTGATCCGGATTCGCCCCTCGCTGCTCGAGCAACTTTCATGTTGAAAATATTTTAACCGGAAGTTACGGATTAAAAGATATGATTTTCTAAAGATTTTATTAATTTCTGAAATTTAATTAATTATTTAATCAATTCGAAAATGGATTTATGACATCAAAGATGATGTCATGCTGACGCACAGAAGCTAGCGCCGACTGCTGACTGGTCATTCTGACATGTGGGGTCCTGTGGGACCCACCTGCTGCAGCAATCGTTAGGTTAATTAGGGTTTAGATTAATATAATCACAGCTTAATTAAACTTAATTAGGTGATTAAATTAATTAAACCGATTAATTAATTCTAATTAATTAATTAATT
This sequence comes from Aegilops longissima, assembly GCA_021605205.1. NCBI lineage: Eukaryota > Viridiplantae > Streptophyta > Magnoliopsida > Poales > Poaceae > Aegilops > Aegilops longissima. The sequence continues at coordinate 3,746 of JAHIAM010015360.1, read as the reverse complement.
AATTAATTACAATCATTTTTATTTTTATTAATTATATTTATTTTATTTTATTATTATTATTTTTAATTTTTTTAAATGTTTTGGGGCTGGGGCCCTTTGTCAAGCAACAAAGGCCTTATTTCATGTGGGGAAGGGCGCTGGTGCTACGCCACGGGCGCCGGAAGGATGGCGCCCGAGCGGAGGCCGAAAGACCAGCGCGAGGGGTCACGGCAGAGGTCGGCGCAGTATGCGGGCGGGAGGTGGTCGCTGCAGAGGCGCGGCCACGAGGGCGATAAGGGGCAAGCGAGGCGCCTGCACAGAGTGGGGCCGCGAGCACACTGGGAAGCGAGACGGCGCAGAGCGGTAATCGCCGTAGCAAGAGCCAGGCGAAGGCGAGGCGCGCGGGTCGGCGAGTCCCGGGTCGACGACGCCGAGGTGGCGGGCGCCGTGGTTGGGGCGAGATTGACCGAGGGGGGAGGAGAGGGCGCGGGCGGATCAAGGGCGCCGGAAAGGCTGAGCGGGGCGACGGCCGAGGCGGCACTTAGGGGAGAGGGGGGAGCGAAGGGGGAAGTCACCACGGGGGTAGGGGCACCAAGGCAGCTGGTCTGGGGCGGCCGGGGAAGACTGGGCAGGAGGAGGGCGAGGAGGCGCTCGGGCGGGCGACGGGCGGTCCGGGCGGTGGCGTGGTCCCGCGAGGTGGAGGACGGGACGGCGAGGTTCATGGCGATGGTACAAGGGATTCGCACGCCCACGCAAGGCTGGCCCGGGCGAGGCGGGCGGGGGGTGAGGACGAAGGCGGCGGCCGGGATCCCGGGGTTCGAGCCGCCGGTGGGCGTGGGTTCTGCCTGATCCCGATCTCGATCGGGAAGGAACGAGGGGTGGGGTCGGGAGAGAGGAGAGAGGGGGAAAGGCTAGGGTTCTGGCCGCCTGTGGGGTTATGGGGAGTGTGGGGCAGCCTGGGCCGGCCTGGTTGCTTCATGGTCATGCTGCCGGGCTGCTTGGCCTAGCTACATGTGGGGTTTTCCCTACTTATTTTGTTTGTTTTCTTTTTCTTATTTTCCTTTTTCTGCTTTTAGTTCATTTTAATAACTTAGACATTTTATAAAAAATGTTTACTCCACCATAATTACTGATGCAATATTTGGCAACCCTCAACATTTTAGTTTTAATTTTTGAAAACTTTTATTGCTATCATTATTTTGAATTTGAAGTTCAAACAGTTTTGAATTAACCCAGATTAACTATGCGTGATGAGAGGACGTGGCACCATCAACGTGAGTTTATCAGAGCATAATTATCCGCCGCTACACTAAATCACACACACAGATCTCATTTCTTAAGGACGGACTCAATGAAACAACCCACCATGTACTCCTACATGGCCTCTCATCGATACCTTTACCAAATCATGTTCAACACTTCATCTCTCGCTATCGACACAACCTTTCACTCTAGTTCATCATCCCGATGAGCCAGACTCGACACAACTCTAAGCATAGCAAGCATAGCAAGCATAGCATGGTAGGAAACACAAATATGGCTCAATCAACTCCACACATGCTAGTGGGTTTCATCTAGTTATCAGGCAATGACAGTCATGCAAAGGAAGTGGGTTCAACTACCGCAACACACAAGCAGCTTGAATCGCTGTTGTCTTAATGCAAAGAAACAAGAGCGTGGCTTAGATTATGGGTTTGTATCGGAATGATCAATGGGTTGTTTGCCCGATGTAGTGGTAGTAGGGTAGCCGCTTCTTCTATCGATATTTGGGGTTATCCCTGAGGCGTAACCTCCACACCAAAGACACACCAACATAATCAACACATGACGATATGCAATAATATGCTGCGTATATGACATGGCAATATGAATGTGTCTTGGCCTAATGCAAGCTAGAATCAGAAGGGAATGAACTCATTTGAATCAAAGATTCAAATGTTAGTTCATTTTAACATAGCCATTAGTCCATTATCTTATTTTTTTCTTAAACAGCAAGGTTAACTTGTTTCATCATGCATGAAACTATTACCAATGGATAGATTGAATTTTTCTGATCAAAATTCATATATAAATCTTTGCATTTGGAGTTACAGATTAATTTCTATGAAGTTTTGAAGTTTGCAACAATTTGGGTCAGCAGTGTGTCAGGGTGACGTCAGTGGTCAAAGGGGACGTCCAGGTCAACCTGACCAGTGGGTCCCGCGTGTCAGCAGTTATTTAGACTAACTAAATTTAGTTAAAACTAACCTGAATTATTTAGCAGAGGGGGGGCCCACTTGTCATAGACATTGTGGGAGTCAACTCCGCCCACCTACCAAAGTCGAGGTCAAACACGCCGGTGTTTATCCGCCGGGCGAGGCCAGACGCCGGTGAGAGTGCATTAGTGCGCTCCGCAACCAAATGAGCGGCGGAGGGCACTCACGCTGTAGCTGGGAACAAGCCGCAGCGCTTGCGGTGGTGGTTGAGCTCGGGTGGCCGGGAATGCCGCGCGGGCGAGAACCTTGGCGGTCGCCGGAGTCGGGTGAAGATGAACCTGCTACTACGGGGCACAGCGCGAGGCACGTGGTGAGGTGCGCGGACTCCTCGCGATGCGGTGAGTGTGTTGGACACGGTGCAGTGGCTGTGGTTGGCCGGAGACACGTCACACATGAGCTCGGCGGTGGCGCGCAGGCGGTGAAGCTTCGCGTACGGCGCGGTGGCTCGAGAGCGAGAACGAAGGGGAGGAGGTAGCTGAGCTTCACGGCGGTCACGACAGGGTGCGATGCCGCCGTCGGGGACGAATCGGTGCGCGGTGACGGCAAGGGGATCTTCCGCGGTGGCGGAGTCGGGCGAGGTCGGGCAGAGGCTGGGGCAAGCGGGCACTGGCTCGGCTTGCTCAAAGAAGAGGAGGGCGGCGGATCTTCCCGACACGGGCGCGGGCGCAGGGGCTGATTTGGAGAGCGACGGTTATCACGGCATGTCCGCAGCGCTGCAAGTACGGCTTACTATGGTGCGGTAGCGAGGGAGAGGAGCTGGGAGGAAGGGGCGGTTTGCGCAGCTCGGGAGGAGGGGTGACTGACCCAGGCGGCAGAACGGTGAGGGAGGGAGCAGGCGGGAGGGCAGCTGCGTGGGCACGCAGAGTGCCGAGATCGCCGAGCACTGGTTGCCTGCCCGGCCAAGCCAAGCAGCTCGGGCCGGAGCGGTGGCTGGGCTAGGCCGCAGGTGGCTTGCCATGGGCGCCTGTGCAAGCCTCCGCTTGCTTTGGTTTTCTTTTCTATTTTTCTGTAAGTTTGTGGCTTTATTCAAAATAGTTAGGCACTTCTAAAATCCTGAAAATAATCGAGGCTCAATTAGAAAATCTCCAACAGCCCACACTTATTTTTTTAATTATTTGAGCATTCAAAACATTTACTAGCATTTAAATGCCCAAATGCAATTTACATATGATTTAATTCAATGACCTTCTGTTGAATTAGAAAATTGTGCACCAATTTTGCCAGAGGTTCTAACCCAAGACAAAGGGGGTGAACTTTTTAGAAGGGCAATTCAGGTTCATTGAAAATATTTTTAGTAAACGTTAGTTGAATTTAGAGGGGTTCTGGGGGGTTCTGTCTTCCCCAATTCAAGTTTCTGATGAAAAGTAGACATGATGCAACACTCTAATGCATGGACTAGCTAGGATGTGACACAAAACAGGCTGATCTCTAGGGGGGGGTCCCTAACTGCAAGCTGCCTAGGCTGATGGTAATATGAGACAAGGACACAATGTTTTACCGAGGTTCCCGGGG
>JAHIAM010015359.1:0-10403 GCA_021605205.1 Aegilops longissima | reverse complement strand
ATGGTTGATAGAATACTCAGGATTCTGAAAAAAAGTAAGGTGCACATATACAGCCAAGTAATGTTGAAATGCTTAACTTATAGGTTATATACAGCTGCAAGAATAGCTACAAGGCCTAGTCTATAAATTTATAGAATGATCATCTGTATGCTAAGCAGGAGTTGGAGCTAAAAAAACATTTGGTTAGGATTTTAAGGTCAATTTCAAATCTAGTAGTAGTTCTGTATGTAACCTGTTATCAAGTTTGCTGAGCACGTTCTTCTAGCGTTTGTTCTGACTAATGTTGTTGATGTCTCTGCAGTAAGTATTTTGTAGAATGTGTACAGAACCATAAATTGGGTTTTGAGTAGGAAGTATAATTGGAAACTGTGGACAGTGGAAAGGCATTTTTACCTTTTGCTCGACCACAACGGTTGATGTCTTTGCCATAGAGTATAATTGTAGAATGTGCAAAGAAAAACCTGAAACTAGGTTTTATGTGGAACTCTATAGAAGATTGTGGACAGTGAAAAGGTATATCGATTAAGAATGTGTGCCTGAAAGCATTTTCAATTAGGAGAGACACTCTCGAGAAGATAGAAGGCTTTAAAGCAGTCTCTCTAGTCTGTAAAATGAAAGGGATGGGAATATTTTTGACACACCAGGAAGATAGGTGTACAATGTATAGGTGAAGCTAAACTGTTTTTCGTTTTGGACTAAAAATACAACTTCTGTAGAGTGTAAAAGCCAACTCACTGCAAAAGTATGCTACTATAGTGTGACGCCCTCGATTCAATCGTACACTAATCATGCACGCAAATGTGTACGATCAAGATCAAGGACTCACGGGAAGATATCACAACACAACTCTACAAATAAAATAAGTCATACAAGCATCATAATACAAGCCGGGGGCCTCGAGGGCTCGAATACAAGTGCTCGATCATAGGCGAGTCAGCGGAAGCAACAATATCTAGTCACAGACATAAGTTAAACAAGATGCCATAAGATGGCTAGCACAAGCAGGGATCTGGATCGAAGAGGACAGGCCTCCTGCACAGGATCCTCCTAGGTCCTCTGGTGCGTGCGTCGGTGGGCTGCGTAGTAGTAAGCGCCTCCAGGAGTAGTAAATGCGTGGCGGTGGCGTGCGGATCACAGGCTCCATCGTCGATTGCAGCAATCGAGTAGAGTAGGGAAAAAAGGGGAACAAGGCAACCGTGAGTACTCATCCAAAGTACTACTTAAACAAGGAACTACACTACATATGCATGGATATATGTAAAGGCCATATCGATGGTGAAGCTGCGAGAATGCGAGAATAGAGAAGGCCTAGTCCTAACGAAGACTAGCATCTTCGGAAACCACCATCTTACAGCAAACAAGAGGGTAGAGTAACATAACTTAAAAGTAGCAGTAGTGTTATCAACCTCGGCGGAGATCCTTTCTCGACTCCTGCGAAAAGAAATCCCGAAACCATACTATCCGATTATTATCACAATCCAATTCTCATCATAATCCATTGCTCATATCCATGTCTCATCTCAAGTAACCAGTTCTAGTTGTATCGATCGGGATACAACTCCAAGTATCCGTTACCGTGGGACAGGCTATCGATAGATGTTTTCTTCCCTGCGAGGTGCACCAACTTACCCTGCGCTAAGCTTAACCCGGTAGGACACACTTTCCGAGGTCATGCCGGCCTCGGTCAAACAATACGCATAACCCGACCTAGGCTTAATAGAGGCCACCAGCGGACTAAACCTATGCCCCGGGTCATGGGCCATCTCCCGGGAACTCACACTTGCGTTGCGAGGCGGCGGAAGCAGACCTAGCCTATGACGTTCGGCCCAATCCGGTAGCGCCGCTCCGTAATGACGTCTAATAAGCCGGTGATGTATCTGACCTTGAACGCCCATACTTAGCCCGTGATGGTTAGTGCTATCGGGCGAGAGGCCCTTGGATCAAATATCCAAATCGTAGTGGATTAGGGCAGCGGTAACAAGCAGAACTCACGAAAGATGTGACCCCGTTGCCCCGTCTCGAGGACTTGCGGCAAGGGCTAGGAATGCCCGGCCACGCCTCGTAAGTATCTCGCGGGCACCCTCCAGGTCAACCCGTCTCCACATCACTCGCAATTAAGCACGCGCGGGTACCCTCAGGGTCGACCCGTCTTTCCAAGTAACAGTGGTAACAGTCCAAGTGATCGTGAGTCTAAACATCAAGGGAAAACACGAGGAATCACCCGGTGTATTCCACTCAATGTAGTCATCAAGGTGAACATAAGAGGATTCACCCTCGAGGTCCACACTTGAGGGTTGCCGACAGTCGTATCGGAAGTGGTTAAGAAATCACCCTCGATGACCATAACAGGATAACTATACTACGGGGTTAATATCGGAGGTCTTTGTAGAGGTTTCACCCTCGGTACTCGATAGTAACCTAGTAGTGTCGAGCAACTAAGGGGAAGTGATGTGCGGTGTCGGGGCTGGTCTCGATCCGTTGATCGGGTCTTCAATGATGAAGCGAGGGGCAACAAGTACAAGGTGGGGGTCAGCGATGGGTCTCTAACCAACCTATACTAAGCGGTTTAGGATAAGCGGTGAGGTAACAATAGCGAGGTTACAATAAGCAGGCTATGCAGCGAATATAGGAACAATAACAGATAGCAAAATCTAGTGCAAGCAATAAGAGAATGGAATGGGCGATATCGGGATGATCAAAGGGGGCTTGCACAGTTGCTCTGGCAAGAGAGTGATCGTCGACCTTGTAGTCGAGCGGCATTGCGGCGTCGGTCTCGTAGTCTACCGAAGAAGGGGAAGAAACAATGAATACGATAACAGATGCATAACGATGCATGACATGCCAAGCGATGCTAGGCGTGCCCTAACGTGGTAAGAAGGTCTTGGTTTAGGGGAAGCATCAGGAAGTTATCCGGTTCGGACGTCTGTCGAACGGATGAACCGGAGGAGAAAGTTTGCAGGTTCGATGGGTTAGAGGCGTGCGGTGGGCCGAGCAATTGCGTATCGGAATCGTCTAAATGCGTTACGAGCAACTTTCATGTTGAAAATATTTTAATCAAGACTCTGGTTAAAAGTTATAATTATAAAAGGTTTTAATAATTTCGGAATTTTAATTAATTAATTAATTAATTAATTTGAAAAGTATTTATGACATCGACATGAGGACATCTTGGCGTCATCGACCAACGAGGTTGACTAAGTCAACCTGCAGTGAGTCCCACATGTCATTCACTAAGCTGATTAACCTAATCGGGATTAATTAATATTAGTTAATTAAGTTAATTAATGATTAGTATTAATTAGTCGAGTTAATTAGTTTAATTAATTGCAATTAATTAGCTAATGATTAGGTTTAACTAATCGAGGTTTAATTAAGTTAATTAATTCTCTAATTAATTAATTAATTAATTAATATTTTAATTATTATTTTAATTATTTTAATTATCTATTATTTTTTTAATCCTTTTTAAAAAAAAACGTTTCGAAGGGGGCCCTTGTCGGTGGCCGAGAATAACAAGGCGATTCGGGCGCTGAGCAGTATGAGCAAGGAGTTAGCGCGGGCACCTGCGGCCCTACATGATTCGGCAGGCGCCTGGCTATGGCGAGGCAGTGGCCGCCGGGTGACTTGGCGAGCCACAGCCAGCCCGAGGACAGGGAGGCGGGTGCGTTCGAGGCGGAGGTGGGAGGCAGGCGACTAAGTAGCCGTGGCCGTGTGAGAACCGCCTGCAGAGCCAGCCGAGAGGCGAGAGTTGGTGTGAGTCGAGTCCCTTGAGCCGACTCGTGTGGTCGAGAGATGGGATGGCGCTCACAGGGGAGGTAGGGTCTATCTGATGAGAAGTGAGGAGGGACGTCGGGGATAGCCGCCGGCGAGAAAAGCCCAGTGAGCAGGCAGCCCCTTGTCAGGAAGAAAAGCGAGCCGAGCTCAGTGGCCTGATCCAGCCTTGTCAGCGAAGTCGAGGCGGCAATGGCAGTGGGAAAAACCCAGCGAGGAGCGCGTCAGGCCAGGCGCCGTGTCCTCAGGCTGGCGTGGGTCGGTGAGAGGCTCCGAGGCGAAGGAGGCGAGGCCTGGCAGGTGGTGGCGTCGAGGCCAGCAGAGGAAGAGAACCTGACCGCCCGGGGAAAGGAGGCGGTCGGGCCGGGAGGCGCGAGGCGTGGCGTCAAGCCGATCGATCGAAGAGAGGGGCGAGGGAGTGGGTTTGGCCGGCCAGGGAGGCGGCCTTGGACGGCCGGTGGCGTCGGTGGTGGGGCGGCACGGGGTGGGAGGGAGGTGGGGGGGCGGCGGCGGGGGTCGGCCCGATCCGATCCGGACGGGGAGTGGGGAGAGGTCGAGGGGGTGGGGAATCGACCCGATCCGATCGGCGAGGAGAGAGTGGGGCGATAGGCTAGGGTTTGATTGGGCGTGCTTGGCCTATAGGCGAGGGCTGCCGGCTGGGCAGTGGGCCGGCTGGTGAGCCCCGGTGGGCAGTGGCCCGAGGAGGGCCTTTTCCTTTTTCCTTTTGTTTCCCTTTCTCCTTTTATTATTTTTCAAAAACCTGTTTTATCTCATTTGCATAGATTTAATAAAAAGAGAAGGGGGGGGTTTGTTGCACTATAATCACCTAGGCATTTAGCTGCACCTCCGGACATTTAGTTTAAAAATTTGAAAACTTTCCTTTGCTTGCTGGATTTTGAATTAGAAAGATTGAACCGGCGAGATTAATAGCAGTAACAAAGGTGGCGTGTCCTCATTAGCAGGGGATTCTTGTGGCGTAATCACCAGGCGTCACAATTCTCCTCCACTACAAGAAATCTCGTCCGAGATTTAAGAGAACAAGAGGAAAGGTCTGGTTCACGAGAACCTAACGGATCTTCTCGAAGGAGCTAATCCCTTTCGTTGATGTCTTCCACCCTTTATTCCGATGCAATATGATAAGCGGGTCATCATTTCTTGAGAACTCTATCGTATTCTGAAGGTAAGGGCAGCTCACTGCGACATAATGCTTTAAGAAACAAACTGGGGTTAACCCATGAATTAGTAAAAAAAAAATAACTCTCGAGTTGAACATTTGAAAAACCTCGAGAGTAAGGTAAGAAAGGTACCATAATAGGCCCCAGCGGGTGAGAAGGGGATCTGAATGCGAGAGTAAATGTCGCGTCGATGCGGAATGGATCACTATGGCGGTGGCCCGTGAATTACATCTGAGTCCAGGGAGGGATAACTTGTGAGCAGGGGGGTGTCTGAAGTCGAGGTTTCGATCACGTGACACATGGGTTATGGGCCCTGCGTGGTTAAAAGTAGTAGGTTGTTGACATCACCTGCGATCATGTAAGCAAGGCAAGTCGGAGAAGAGTCAGAGGTCATGTCGGCAATAACATAGGTACCAAGGGCGAGGGGCGAAGAGAACCATCTTCACCTTTCGTTGAGCAGGCGGACCATGAAGCAAGGTTCTCGTCCATCGGTGGTTCTGGAATGTCATCAACAAATAGCAACAGGCCTCACTTACAGTGGTATAACGAGGTGCTCACCTAAGCGGGGGTTATCCTTTGCTTAGATTATATATATCCCAAGAAAGGTTCAAGCAACCAATGGAAAGTAAAATATGATTATCATATTGAGCAGAACAATGGAAAGGAAAATGTGTTTAAACACATATTTCAGGGTATATCCTTCCACGGATAAGCGAGCAAGATATCCACGATAGGAGATAATGTAGAAAACCCTTTAGGTAAGGGGAGAGAAATTTCATGACAATACCCAAACAACGGTGTTCGGATAATTGAGCAAGAAACATTTAGCATTGGGCTTAGAATGTTCTTGTTGTAAAAATCAGAGTATCACAGACATGCTTCGAGATGGCATTGACATGGTCTTCAGGTGAAGATCAGACTTGGAATCACGAAGGATTCATCAGGAATAACTGGTAGAATAAGTCTTACAATTTCCTCATGGATGAGCGGGTAACCATGCTGAAAAGGAAACTATAATGATAGGTCCTCCAGCCGAAAGTGCTAGGCATGACATCATGCTACGGTTCACCAAAGGATCAATAACATAACTCTTGGAAAGTTGTCCCAACCATCATATCGGCGAGATTGAGATCCGATTGGTGTACACCTCGGACTTAAGATACCGAGAAGAAAAGGTGCAGCATAAATTGTGAGATGACAATGTAAGATTCTCGGTGGGAAGGAACTATGAAGTGATTCCGTTAACAAGAGTCCATCATTAACCCAAGGAGAGGGCAAGGAGGTGTGCAGTGAACTCAGCGGTAATTTACGAGATTCCCAAAGATGGATTTCCACAATTAAGTGAACAGGAGATAACATTTGTCGAACAAATGATATAAGGAAGTATGCTCGAGGAAAACATACACAAGTAAACATTGGTTGAAAGGTCGCTTAGATGGGTTGGGTTGCGACCAATGTCGAGAATAGTGATTCGAGAAGTATTTCTATGACAAGAATTCTCAAGAGGTGGAAAAACCTCGAACATCCACGACATAAAGGATGGTAATTACTCCAAGGTAAAGAAAAAGCGATTGCGGGTAGCAAGGAACTCAAGGTATAAAAGCGAAACACGAACAAGTTTGTGTTGGTGGGAAGGCAATAAAGTGGTGGATGATAATGCAAATCATCGAGGGCAAGGATGGTACTTCTCATCATGATTTCGGTTGATATCACGGATGAGCTCGAATATTGGTGATCACGACACAATTGTCGGCGATTTCATGCAGATGTAATCAAGCAGCGGCGACATCAAGTCAGCGTAATGATGAAGTGAAAGGTTATTAGAACCAAAGTGCGACACAAACTCGATACCAAGCTTGTTGTCCAAGGTGAAATGATAAGGCGATGAGGATCGGCGTAAGGTTAATTCACCGTCGAAATTGTGTTCCATGAAGAAGGAGCAGGTAGGACGATTAAAATCATCCGACAACGATATAGCCAAACAGACTAGGAGCAGGCGTGATCGGGTACCAACTTCGTACTTATAGAAGCTCAACTGAAGAGTTGTTGAACCGTAGTCGGACTCGGTTCATTTATCGGTGTCTTTGAGTGTTTAAAACTTCGAGCCGTGAAAAATTGGAATCGATGGGAAGGTAGCACTTGAAGAACTCATAAAAGTTATGCAGTTCCATGACAAACTCGAGATACCGAGGGTAATACTCGACACAAGATCAAAGTAAAGGTTGGACTGGTGTATTGATCCATAGGAGACAATTGTTTTAACTTGTCCGAGAAATGAGATCAAGAAGAACAATCATGGTGGAACCACGATTGCAAAGGCGGATCCAGATATAAGATGAACTTATACCAAAGGAATAATTAATTTAAGAAGTTTTAATGATAAGATCTACATCGTGTCCATGGGCATGAACACAAAGTTCAAGGTCGACTCCCACTTTTCCAATGCATACCCTTCCATTCACTTCTCGCTCTGATTAAGGCATTAGTGTTGAAAGTTGTACCTGGTGAAATACCAGATGAGTATGACTCGTGTAAACTTCCGAGTTCACACATATAAAGGAAGGCATAGGTTCAACCCGGCAGGGTAACACGGAAACATATACCACAAGCTTCAATAGTAAATACCACTAGCTCGAAAGCGGAGCATGGTTGGCAATAGGGAAGGATGCAATTTACCAAAGGCATTATGTAACAGAGGAAAAGCTCACAAGGTTATTGAATATGAAGGGCGTTGTCAGATAAAACCCAACAAAGGATCTGGTGGTCCACAAGGGATCCGATGTGAGCATCGATACTCATCTAGAGGAAGAAGAATGCAAGGAGATCAAATTATAGAAACAATGACTAACTCAATTGTCAAATGCAAATGAATTATGATTCCCAAAACAAGGGATCGAAGCAATGCTACGATTTAGGGGGATAAGTTGAATAGCCTTAGGGTACAATCAGCGGAAATTGGATTGGTCAAGAACCAATTCCGGGTAAAAGAATGGCAGCTCAGCCGGAAAGGTAACTTATAAGAATCAATGATGATTGCGGGTATCCATAAACATATTGAGTCAACAGACCAAAATGATAATGACAAGGAATGTCAATATGGCTCTGAGACTTATGGGATTAACCATAATGCAAGCAAGCAAAAATTTCAAGAGCCAAAGGCTCGGAGGATTCTCGGGAGATCGAATAGTATTACGAAGAATTTTGTGTAACACATGAACAACAGGAATGGCGGATACTCGACAAGTGCGAGGATTTAAAGGGGTATTCATGTGACAAGAACTGCTAAGCAGTAGGCACAAAGTATTCTCGGAAAAATAGAAAACTTGGGGTATCTTGTAATAACAAGATCAGCGGGGGATGATAAATATGAATGGCAAGTGTAAGTAGTAATCCATACGGATTTATCGGTGATCGAGAAATAGCAAGCGTGATGGGCACAAAGTCTCGAGAGAACATCGGAGTACCCTCGGAATCTTCGATTAGCGACGATCATCTGAAGTGAGGGCTCTCCGGGAGAAAGTACTTGCGAGAACCTAAAGTTAGTGTTGTTTTAGCAAAATCATTTAACCCGAATAGAAGAGAGTTGAGAGTCGAGTAAGAATTCGAGGAGTAAAAGATCCTAATACCACCCGATGGCGGCGTGGGCCGTAAGGCACACAGCCAAGTTAGTAAAAGTTTTACAATGTCTAGACTCGACTTGACCAAGGAGTGTGGAAGGGGATTCCTACGGGCGATCGGCTCGATACCAACTTGTGCGCCCTCGATTCAATCGTACACTAATCATGCGCAAATGTATGCGATCAAGATCAGAGACTCACGGGAAGATATCACAACACAACTCTACAAATAAAATAAGTCATACAAGCATCATAATACAAGCCGAGGGCCTCGAGGGCTCGAATACAAGTGCTTTCGATCATAGGCGAGTCGTGGAAGCAACAATATCTGATCTGAGACATAAGTTAAACAAGATGCCATAAGATGGCTAGCACAAGCAGGGATCTGGATCGAAGAGGACAGGCCTCTGCTGGGATCCTCCTAGGTCACTCTGGTAAATGCGTCGTAATCGGGCTGCGTAGTAGTAAGGCGCCTCCGGAGTAGTAGTAAATGCGTGGCGGTGGCGTCTGGATCACAGGCTCCATCGTCGATTGCAGCAATCGAGTAGAGTAGGGGAAAAAGGGAACAAGGCAACAGTGAGTACTCATCCAAAGTACTACAAAGCAAGAACTACACTACATATGCATGGATATATGTGTAAAGGCCATATCGATGTGGACTGAAGCTGCAGAATGCGAGAATAGAGAAGGCCTAGTCCTAACGAAGACTAGCATCTTAGGAAACCACCATCTTCAGACAAACAAGAGGGAGTAGAGTAACATAACTTAAAGTAGCAGTAGTGTTATCAACCTCGGCGAGAGATCCTTTCTCGACTCCTGCGAAAAGAAATCCCGAAACCATACTATCCGATTATTATCACAATCAATTCTCATATAATCCATTGCTCATATCCATGTCTCATCTCAAGTAACAGTTCTAGTTGTATCGATCGGGATACAACTCCAAGTGTCGTTACCGTAGGACAGGCTATCGATAGATGTTTTCTTCCCTGCGAGGGCACCAACTTACCTACCTTTCGCTTAACCCGGCGGACACACTTTCCGGGGTCATGCCCGGCCTCGGTCAAACAATACGCCGCAACCCGACCTGAAGCAATAGAGAGCCAATACGCACGCGGACTAAACCTATGCCCCGGTCATGGGCCATCTCCCGGAACTCCTGCGTTCGCGAGGCGGCGGCGAGCAGACCTAGCCTAACAGCGTTCGGCCCAATCCGGCCAGCGCCCGTCCGTGACGTCTAATAAGCCGGCTGATGTATCTGACCTTGAGCGCCCATACTTAGCCCGTGATGGTTAGTGCTATCGGGCGGAGGCCCTTGGATCAAATATCAAATCGTGAGTGGATTAGGGCAGCGGTAACAAGCGGAACTCACGAAAGATGTGACCCGTTGCCCGTCTCGAGGACTTGCGGCAAGGGCTAGGAATGCCGAGCCACGCCTCGTAAGTATCTCGCGGGCACCCTCGGTCAACCGTCTCCACATCACTCGCAATTAAGCAGCAGGTACCCCTCGAGGTCGACCCGTCTTTCAAATGCTGATGGTAACAGTCCAAGTAATCGTGAGTCTAAACATCAAGGGAAAACACGAGAATCACCCGGTGTATTCCACTCAATGTAGTCATCAAGGTGAACATAAGAGGATTCACCCTCGAGGTCCACACTTGAGGGTTGCAATGACAGTCGTATCGGAAGTGGTTAAGAGAAATCACCCTCGATGACCATAGCGGATAACTATACTCTGAGGTTAATATCGGAGAGTCTTTGTAGAGGTTTCACCCTCGGTACTCGATAGTAACCTAGTAGTGTCGAGCAACTAAGGGAAAGTGATGTGCGGTGTCGGGGC
>JAHIAM010015355.1:0-17659 GCA_021605205.1 Aegilops longissima | reverse complement strand
TGGTCTCTTCCGGCGGAGTCCGGAAGTGAACACGGTGTTGGAGTTATGTTTGACGAAGTAGTTCAGATCACTTGATCGCACTAGCTTCAGAGGTTTTGCTTTCTTCTCGCTCTTTTGAATGTAGCCACCATATATGCTAGTCGCTGCTGCAGCTCCACCTCACAACTCTGTCCTTCCTATAAGCTTAAATAGTCTTGATCTCTGGTGTGAGATTGCTGAGTCCCCGTGACTCACGATTCTACCAAACAGTTGCTGTGCCGACGATGCCAAGCAGGTGACGAACCGAGCTCAAGTGGGAGTTCGACGAAGAACGTGGTCATTATGTGTCTTTTCCTCGATGATCAGTAGGGAGCTCAGCTTGGGACGATCGGGATCTGTAGCATTTGGGGTAGTCTTTTTATTTTGGTTCCGTAGTCGGACCTTGAGTGTAATCTGATGATGGATGTTTATTTATGTATTGTGTGAAGTGGCGATCGAAGCCAACTATGTATCTCTTTCCTTATGTATTACATGGGTTGTGTGAAGATTACCTCACTTATGACATTGCTTTCAATGCGTTATGCTCTAAGTCGTGCTTCGACACGGGAGATATAGCCGCATCGAGGGCTGCTATAAGTTGGTAATCGAGCCATCCTCACTTAGGAGCCCCTGCTTGATTGTTTGTCGCGTTGTTGAGTCTAGAACAAAAATGTTTTGAGTCTTAGGATTATATATATCGGAGAGTAGGATTCTTTTACTCCCCACCCTTCTGCGCCTCGTGAGGTCTCCGACGAGAAGTTTTGATTCTCTCTCCTCAAATTTCACTAAAAAATTTAGGATCACGCTGGTATCTTGGAATCGTCCGATGGTTTTGTGACGAGAACATTGTTCTGGTGCCTCCGACATTTAGGGTTGTGGCATTGTCCCGGAGTTGAGCTCCGAGGTGTTGTCGCCACAATTTTATCGCTGCAGTCTCGAATACCGAGCTTTGCCGACATCGAAATCTCTTTTGTACAGCTTGTTGGTGAGATAACCTCGATAACCCAAGATCGGGCGTAGCTCGAGTATTGCCATGACTCGATAACGGATGCTTTTCAAGGTCGAGGTACACGATTTCAAGGTTTCTTGGTTATGTGTTGACGGATGGATACAGCTGGATCTAGGTATTGTTAGTTTGGGTGATATATTTTGTGTCCCCGATCCCCAACACCAGATTGCATAACCAGAAAGTTTCGGAGTTTATAGGTGGGATTCAAGTAGCTTTAGCATTTCTTCCCGCAGATATTTGGTTTGTGATTGGGTAATCCTTACCACTTATTTGTTCCAACATACCTTGTTATTTTTTTCATCAACCCTTAATCAAGTGGCTTTCACCTTAATGGACGGTGATGTTAGCTTTGGAATTCATTCGCTCATCCTTGTTCAATGTTTATTGTGAAGACTATATGTTGCAATTTCTATCCGCTGATTCAACTTGTCTATCTGTCTATCAAGTGCTAACGGATGTCACCTCTTCAGATGGCTCCGCCAACGCGCCCAAATCCGAACGCAATGATGGGAGTCACGAACCTCCACCTCCACCTCCGCCTCCCGGAGGCATGGCAAGCTATCATGGCAGCCACCAATGCCAATGCTCGATGATTTTGCAACTCTTGCAAGAGCGCACTCCAAGGGCAAGGCAATCAAGGAAATCAAGGCCAAGGCAACAACCAGCCGCACTTTGCTACCCTCAATCAGTTCCTCGCTAATCAGCCAAGTCTTTCAGCTTCGTGTCGAGGCCACAGACGCCGACGATTGGCTTGTGGACATCTCGCAAACATTTTGAATGTAGCAATGTCGACCTCGAGGACTTTGTCAAGTTTGCTTCTGCTTCAACTCAAGGACCAAGCTGCCGAGTGGTTCCAAGAATACAAAGATTCCAGAGGAGGTCGTGTCATTACCTCGATGAGTTCCGCCGAGACTTCAGAGCTCACCACATTCAAAAGTGTTGTTGAGAGCAAGCGTGAGGAGTTCCGCAATCTCAAGCAAGGCAACATGTCTGTGTATCAATACAATATCCAGTTCCAGAACTCGCCGCTTCGCTAAGCAAGACGCCCTCGATGAAAAGAGTATGATCTATCAATTCAGAGGTGGTCTCAGAGAAGATCTGCAATTAGCTCTCGTGCTTTTTGAGCCGTAAAAGTATGATGAATTCTACAACATGGCATCAAGCAAGAAGCTGCCCAGCTCAAATGTGAGGCTTCTAAGAAGAGAATCAGGATGGTCAGTCTTCTTCTTCCTCTCAAGTGGCAGCTAAGCAGAAAGTTCTACTCCTCCTCCGCTCCCCCTTATCGCCAAGAAGAACTGTGGTCGTGGATCTTCCCACCCGCCCAACCCAAGCATCGTAACAAGTCTAATTCTCAAGCTCCAAGGTCAAATGCTCCTTACCACCGTCTTCTCAGAGGTGACTTGCAACAAATGTCGCAGAAGGTCAATATGCTAACAAGTGCTTCAACCAAAGGCGCTTCCGCCTCCTCCCCGTGAAATCTTCCAGAATGCAGGGTCAAGCATAATCCCAAGTCTGCAAAGGTGAATATGATGAATGCAGCAAGCGAGGATCTTCTGATGTGATTATGGGTAATCTTCCGCTAATGATATTCCTGCAAAAGTTTTATTTGATACCGGCATCGGATTTTTCATGTCTAGATCATTTGTTGCAAAGCATGATTTCATTTCGAAATGTTGGAAAAACCCTTGGGAGTTGTTTCTCCATTCTATGAGGGCTACCACAATGATTCCGGATGTTTCTATCAAGATGGGCACTATAGATTTCATCTAAACCATTTGTTCTTGGTGACTTGATATTGATCTTATTCTCGGATGGATCGGCTTTTCAAAGACAAAGCTCACTTGATTGTGCTGCTGGAAATTCAATTGACTCACTCTTCTAATGATGTGATCATCTATGCTGCTCGTGATGAAACCATTCGGTTGTTTTCTCAATGAGAAGGGCGAATTGAATGCTATTCTTAGATTACAAATGCTTTAGAGTACCAAGATGTTTTTCCGTAAGAGCTTCCAGAATGCCTCCTCACCGCCGCTTGAGTTCAATATCATCTTGAGCCCGCATCGAACCCGCTTGCAAGGCCCCATACAAGCTTGGACCATGAGCTGAAGGAATTGAAGAAGCAGCTCGATGAACAAGAGCGTCTGGTTTGATCGACGGTTCATCTCCTTGGGGTTGTGGAGTTCTTTTGTCCGTAAGAAGGATGGCACGGACCGATTTTAAGGCCGACACCATCCATTGAAAAGAAGACAATCAAGAACAAGTATCCACTTCCCAACATCAATGAGCTATTCGAGCAACTCAAAGGTGCTAAAGTTTCTCCAAGCTTGACCTTCAGATTTATCATCAAATTCGATTCGTGAACAAGATATTCCAAGACAAGATTCGTAATGCTTTGGTTCTATGAATATATCCATGTCTTTCGCCTTGTCAATGCTCCTCCAACATTCTCTCTAATGATGAACTTCACCTTCAACCCCTACACCAATGAATTTGTCTTGGTCTATCTTGATGATATTTTGGTCTTTCCAAGAATAAGAAGGATCATGCCAAACATTTGCATTGGTGCTAGACAAGCTCGAGAGCATCAATTTAAAGTTTTCCAAATGTGAATTTTGGCTTGATGAAGTTTTACCTTGGTCACATCATCTCCGCTAAGGGCATCGCTGTTAATCCCAGAAGGTGTCTGCATGGAATTGGAACCTCCTGAATGTCAAGCAGCTCCGAGTTTTCCTTGGTCTTGCAAGCTATTGTCAAGATTCGTTGAGAATTTTTCTAAGATTGCAAAGCCTCTTTCCAACCTCCTCCGAAGCATGTGAAGTCTGTCCGGTCTCCCCGAGTGTGACGTTGCTTTCAATACTCTCAAAGAGAAACTGCACAGCTCCGCCTTAACTCCTCCCGATGAATCCAAACCATTTGAAGTTTTCTGATGCTTCTCAAGGTCTCGTGTGTTAATGCAAGAGAAGAGAGTTGTCTATACCTCTCTTAGCTGAAGCTCAACAAAAGAACTACCCCACTCACGATCTTGAGTTAGGCAGTTGTCCATGCATTGATAACATGGAGACATCTCTTGTTGGAAGGAAAGTGGACATTTTCACCGATCACAAGAGCCTCAAGTATATCTTCACTCAACCCAACCTCAACCTCGGCAAACTCGATGGGTCGAAATGATTCAAGAATACAACCCAAGTATTGAATATACTCCGTGTCAAACCGCGGATCTCGGTAGGGGGTCCCTAATGTGCGCCTAGGCGGATGGTAACAGGAGACAAGGGACATGATGTTTACCCAGGTTCGCCCTCTTGATGGAGGTAAAACCTCACGCCCGCTTGATTGATATTGATATTGTGGATGTTTACAAGAGGGATCTACCACAGATCAAAGAGGCTAAACCCTAGAAGCTAGCCTATGGTATGATTGTAAGGGTTGTTGTGATTGTAGTCCTATGGATTAAAGCCATCCGGTTTATATAGACACCGAGAGGGCTAGGGTTACATGGAGTCGGTTACAATGGTAGGAGATCTACATATCCAGACGCCAAGCTTGCCTTTCACGCCAAGGAAAGTCCCATCCGACACGGGTGAAGTCTTCAATCTTGTATCTTCGTAGTCTTGGAGTCCGTTGATGATGATAGTCCGCCCATGATAGTCCGCCGATGATGGTAGTCCGCAATCCGACACTTCTAATCCGGACTCCTCAAGAGCTCCCTAACCAGGCTTCAATGACGATAAGTCCGCGGTATATTGCTTGGCATTGCAAGGGTTCCTCCTCCAAATGATAGAATATTGTGAACACCAGATAGTGTCCGCTCGCAAAATAAATTCCACATTCCACCATAGAGAGAATAATAATATATACACGAAGTTCAATCGTTGACGCTTTTTGTGGCATGACGCCACACCACTACCAAGCCATTACTCAAATTGTTTTTACTTTACCACCTTAGCGATTAAGAAGCGGTTTTTGGCACGCCTTGTCGCAGTAGATCGTGTTTCCTTAATCCGGATTCTCATCAATACGGGCGGTAACCCAACCGCTGCATTGATGGTGACGCTTGGGAGATAAGCAAGTTTTACCAGGCCTGGGGACGCAAGACTTCGCCTACCATATAAGGGATAAGGATTCACCTTCTCACCCACGCCTTCTTCCTCCTTTGCTTATCCATCTCACAAGACTGAGCTCCAATACCAAGTTCACAGATCTCGTCACAACCTTCTCCACCATGTCTCGGAGCGGAGGTAAATGGTTGGCCTACCATTAAGGAGGAGCAATCGCCAAACCACGCGGGCGCCGGATACCTCTCCGCACATCCACAAGCCGCCGACGAGGGCAGCTCATCCCCACCCCGTGCCCCATGAGAGGGTTGTCTTTCTTCCCACTTCCTCCCATGGCTTTCCACTTCACCCCATTGTCCGGGGCCCATGTTCTACTACGGCCTGGATTTCCATGATCCGCGCCAACTTCATCCTCAACATCTCGGCGCTTATCGTCGTAGGCGAGGCCCCTTCGCATCCAGCCCCACTGGCCAGGCTCAAGACCTTCAATGTCAAGTCAAGGTAGTGAAGGGCATTCAAGCAGAGGGAGGCGCCATGTTGGGCAAGATGCCCAACGCCCTTGGTTCAAGGGCCTTCGTGGAATGCCAAGGGTGGCAATCGGGTGGTTCTACATCACCGAGCCGCGGACTTAAAATGGGCAGCAGCCCCGAGTTTAGATTCGGTATCCCACCAGCTCACCTCCCGGAAAGAGAAGGGCTTGGTGGGTAGTTTGAAGGAGCCGACGGACTCCAAGCCGATCAAGAAGCGGTGAAGAAGCTCAGTGGTTAACGTGGTCCAAGTCATGCTCGTCCCGATTCTCCCATGCCAAGAGCGGCATTCAATCTATGGGAGTTCGATCCGAACAGCACCAGCGCTGAACAAGCTCTTCGACACAACATACAAAGGCGCCTGAAGGTGTTGTTCAAGGGCGCTGAAGTCTCTGATCCGCGATCAAGATCGCGATTTCGCCGCAGGCCAGCCGACAAGGTAAGTGATTCTACCCTTTACGGGACACTCTGCTTCCATAGTTTGACTCTATGCGGTTTTAATTTCTTTTCCTTTGACAGATCGGATGAAGAAGGCGGAGCAGATTACCGTCCGCCCTATGCCAGAAAATCCAGAGACGCCGCCTAGTGAGGTTGTTGGTTCCGGCACCGCACGTGGTGCCGGAGAAGAAGGCCAAGAAGGAGGCCGGGTGCTCAAAGAGTGCCTGCTTTGGTGTCCGACGACCAATGACCTCCCAAAATGAGGAGGAGGAAGGACCTCCCGCAGGAGGGAGAGAGGAAGGAAGGCTTCCCAAAGGGGAGGCCAAGGGTCCAAGAGGGAAGGACTATTCCCTCAGACAGCCTCCGCCAACATCAACGCTATGGAAGAATGGCCTTCAGGCCAGCCTCCGCAGATCGTAAGTATCTGGATTCTAATGATTTATAATTTTTTCTCGCCACATAGTGTCATTCTAATGCCGCATGCTGCCGTAGTCCGCCAGGATGATCTCCCCGCTTCATCGAGCGGTCATTGGCTTTTGCCGGATGTAGACTCCATCCGACCGCCCACTCGCGAACCGAGGACGCCGAGGTGGGATCTCTAAGGGACCCATTGGAGGCCAGGCGCCACAAGGCGCCCGCCGACTTTTGCGCCGACTCCAAATGAACCCGCAGGGTTCCGGAGTCTGGCTGCCCCTTCAACGGGGAAAGACCGGACGCCATTTCCGCCCAACCGGAGGCGCTGTAATTTGTTGGAGGCGTCAGATGCAGGAAGGCCTGGATTTCATGATCCGCGCCAACTTCATCCTCAACATCTCGGCGCTTATCGTCGTAGCGAGGCCTTCCTTCGATCCAGCCCCACTTGCTTGGGCTCAAGACCTTCAATGTCAAGTCAAGGTAGTGAAGGGCATTCAAGCAGAGTGCGGAGGCGCCATGTTGGGCAAGATGCCCAACGCCCTTTGGTTCAAGGGGCCTTCGGAATCCGCAAGGTGGCAATCGGGTGGTTCTACATCACCGAGCCCAGGATCTTAAAATGGGCGGCGCCCCCGAAGTTTAGATTCGGTATCCCCACGCAGCTCACCTCCCGGAAAGAGAAGGGCTTGTGGGGTAGTTTGAAGGAGCGACGGACTCCAAGCCGATCAAGAAGCCGGTGAAGAAGCTCAGCTGGTTAACGGGTCCAAGTCATGCTCGTCTCCGGATTCTCCCATGCCAAGAGCGGCATTCAATCTATGGGAGTTCGATCCGAACAGCACCAGCGCTGAACAAGCTCTTCGACACAACATACAAAGGCGCTCGAAGGTGTTGTTCAACGCTGGTTTCGTGATCCGCGATCAAGATCGCGGATTTCGCCGCACGCCAGCCGACAAGGTAAGTGATTCTACCCTTTACGGGACACTGCTTTCCATAGTTTGACTTATGCGGTTTTAATTTCTTTTCCTTTGACAGATCGGATGAAGAAGGCGAGGATTACCCGTCCGCCCTATGCCGAAAATCCAGAGACGCCGCCTAGTGAGGTTGCTGGTTCCGCACCGCACGTGGTGCCGGAGAAGAAGGCCAAGAAGGAGGCCAGGGTGCTCAAAGAGTGCCTGCCAGGTGTCCGACGACTGGGCTGACTCTCCCCAAAATGAGGAGGAGGAAGAGGACTCTTCCCGCAGGAGGAGAGAGGAAGGGGAAGGCTTCCCAAGGGAGGCCAAGGGTCCAAGAGGGAAGGACTATTCCTCGGACAGCTCCGCCAACATCAACGCTATGAGGAAGAATGGCCTTCAGGGCCAGCTCCGCAGATCGAAGTATCCGGATTCCAATGATTTATAATTTCTTTTTCGCCACATAGTGTCATTCTAATGCCGCATGCTGCCTGTAGTCCGCCATGATGATCTCCCGCTTCATCGAAGCGGTCCTTGGCTTGCCGGATGTAGACTCCATCCCGACCGCCCACCTCGCGACACCGAGGACGCCGAGGTGGGATCCCGCAAGGGACCCATCGGGGAGGCCCGAGGCGCCACAAGGCGCCCCTCGATTTTGCGCCGACTCCACAATGTAACCCGCAGTGGTTCCGGAGTCCGGCGCGCCCTTCGAACGGGGAAAGACCGTGACGGGCGGTTTCCGCCCAACCGAGGCGCCGGTAATTTGTTGGAGGCGCCGAGAGCGCCCATCGAGAAGAACACCGCACTATTATGAGTGCGGTGATTCGAAGGTGCAGCTCGCCAAAGGCGGCTGACCGGCCTGCAATAGCCTTCTATCGTGCTTTGAGGTAAGAAGTTAAAATATGCAATGTAATACCATAGACAGAGCCTCGATGCTCGGTTCGTGTCGGAAAGAAAAGCCGGACTGAGGATCAAACAAGATATACGAGGGTTGCTAAAAAATTATGTCAATATGGGGTGGTGCGCTGACCTCTCGCCAGACCGATCATGGAGGTCGGGCGTTGAAGCAGGAGCCTAGCGTCCGGCAAGAGCTCGGCCGGCCAGAAGCAGCTCCAAGACAAAGAAGGTGAGTAACACCACTTTGAATTTGTACCTATGTAAAAGGATTTAGGTTGGCAAAAAATAACAAGGATAACATGGTACCAGGGCCACGAACAAGTCGGGCCCTAAAGGAGGCCGTTCGCGCGAACGCAATGCGCCATGGAACGGGGGAGCGAGAAAAGGAGGAGGCCGGTGGCGGTGGTTCAGCAAGAGCTCCTGCTCTCATGGAAAAGCATGAGAGTTTGGAGCGTGACTCAAAGACTCGAGAGTCCGAGCTTGCCTCGCCTCGAAAAGTGCTAAACCGCCAAGGCCGAGGCCCATAAGTCCCTTCAGGAGGTTGAATTGATGAAGAAGATAGCCTGGTAAGGCATTTTTCATGCAAAGCAAGCATGTGAATGTAAATTACGGTTACTTACCCGAATTCGAGCTCTCGTATGCTTGCAGATCTGCCTCGCAGCATGTCTGATGCCGCCAGATTCTACCGAGCCGAGGAGGGAGCTCAACGGAGAAGGTCTTCGGTCTCGATGCCGAGGCCGCCATCCGGTGTTTTAGCGACCAGTCAAGCAGCTGGTCGAATTCCACAAGGTGGCCGAAAGAGGCCATGAAGGGCCTCATAGTCCGCTGTGGCTCGAGAGGCCATGCCCGGAGCTACTTTGGCCTCGGGCACGGCTGGTGGATGCGGCCTCGGGTGGAGGTTATCAAGCCCGCCTGTATTGAAGGTGCTTGCCGGGCCCTTGCCCGCCAAGAAGGTGCATTGGGGCAAGCTGGATGCGGAGAAGCTAATCACGACGCGCCACCAGCGGGCAAGGACATCGTACCAAATTTACTATAAGGCTGTCCTGAAGGGTGCCCGCAAGATTGGCGGATGAGTGCCCTGGATGTAATTTTTGAGTGAATTCAATGTGTTATCCTTGGCGCTGAAAACTTTGTTCATTGCGCTAAGCAACGCTTGTTTAATTTAAAATATTACCTTCGGCGGCCGCTTATTAAATCAGAGATGGCAAGTCGCGGCTTCGCCCCATGCCACGAAAGTGCTGGGGTGTTCGGGATAAACTTGAGCACTCTTGTTCCCATTTTTGGGTCCATCTAGGGAGGCGCCAACACAACGTAACAAGGCAACCGGACTTATAGTGCTTGAACACTCACTTAGCCATAGAATTTATAATTTTAAATTTCAACGGCCCCTAGTATTCGAAGACCAATTGGGGCGCTATCCACGCCTTCATCGGACATAATCCGAACTTCGCAAGCGGCGAGGTCTTTAAGGACCCGAAAGGACCTCTCAACAGCGACCAGTCTCACGCTTATCATGCCGGTCAGTTTTAGCTTTCCACGAGGCGTTAACCTGCTCAACCGGGCGCAATCGCAGTGGTTCTCCCAGCTACCTTAGCCGATAGAACGGAACGTAAGGTGCCAAACATGGGAGCCGGGCAAACCCAACTATTGACCCAAGACATGATTCGAGCTGATTCATATAATGCTATAAGTTCGTGCCGGACTTGTGAAAGTGTGCATTTTATCACACCATAAAGCGGAGGACAAAGCCCCGTGTATTTAATACCAAGATGCACGGTGCAAATGTCGTATATAATATATATATATATATATATATATATATATATATATATATATATATATATATATATATATATATATATATATATATATATATATATATATATATATATAAAGTAATGCAATTATAGGCAAAAGTGCTGCATTTTATTCGAGAAGATATGCTATCAAGGAATGATACAAATAGTCGGAAAGCAAGGGATTGATTAATTAAAGGCGCTCTCCAGGGGTAGGCCTGAATGTTGTATTTAACAAATTTAATGCTCGGATGGAGACCACCGAGTGTTCGTCGCGCCTTTGTCCTTCCCCGCTGTTGGATCATGAGTTCGCAGGTTCGCCACGGACTGAGTTCTGTAAAAAAAGAGAAAAATAAAAGAAAAAAGAGCGACACACTTGGGAGCCCCTGTGTGGTCGAACCGCACTGGTTTGTGGTTGTGCCCTTCCCCTATGCCCATGGTATTCCGTGGGAATTATGTACGCGAGAGTTTGTCTTACAATTTTGCGAGGGCTGGGTTAACGATTTTACGGTGCACGGAACGCGCTGTGGTCTTGGTTGATTTTGTTCGGCGCTGTTTCGTGTCCGTCGCTTAACGCCGGACTCGAGAATTGCCTTTAAAAGGCTGCTCATTTGCCGCGAGGCTGTATGTTCCTCCGCTCGAGGGAGCGCCCTGTTTCCATTGACCGTGATGACTCCACGAGGGCCTGCATCTTGACCTTAAGGTATGATAGCGGCACCCGCTGAATTTTGTAAACGCGTTCGTCCGAGCAGAGCGTGATAGCCGCCATGAACGGGACTATGTCGAAGATTAACCTCGCTCGGAAATTATCCGGGATCCAAGACCACTTCCAAGGTAATCGAGCCTGAAATTGGCTCGACACCTGGTATGACGCTTTGAAGGTCCATTGTAGGTTTAACTTGAAGGGTCTATGCCCATCTTGGCGACCGTATCCCGATAAAGCAGGTTCAGCACCGCCGCCCATCAGGACTCTCGTGAGGTGAAATCCATCAACCATTGGGTCTAAAACCACGCGCGAATCCGCCATGGCGGATATGGTCGGATGGTCTCTTCGATCGAAAGGATCGGGCAAGAGGACCATGGGTTGAATTTTGGGGCGATCGCTCCATCGCAGATACGCCCTTTAGTGCACGCCTCGCCCCTCTTGGGAAATATGCTATGATATCATGTTTACCGTCCAACTTGAGGGGGAATCCTTTGTCCTCCGTTGTTCGGCGGCCGGTCTCTTCCTCGCATCGCTTGTAGCCCTTGTCACTGTTTTGGCGACATTTGCCTGCTGCTTGAATACCCAACAATCTTCGCTGGTATGGTTAGCTGGCTTTTCGGGGTTCCATGTATTTGACAAGAGCGTTGAGTATTCGGTCCAAATTGACGGGCCCGGAGTGGTTCTTTTGAATGGCTTCTTCCGCTGACTGGTTTGAGCCTCGAACCGCGTTGACTGTCAGATCCTCATTGTTGTCGCCAGCACGCGGCGTTTGTTTTTGTTTCGACGCAACCGCCATTGCGGTCCTTGGTATCCGGACCGCCAGCTTTTGCGAGGTTGTTACCGCGAGAGCCAGCTATCCTCTCCCGCAGTAAGGAGTCATGAGGGATGAGGGCTGCCATGGATTTCGCTTTCCCGCCCTAGGTGCCGGGCCAGCCACTGTCGATGTTATGTTTGAAGGCAGCGAGTGCCCTCGCATCCGGAACGACGATTTGATTTTTCTTGTTAAGAACCGGGTCCGTAATTGCCGGCCGATTCGTCTGCTGCTGGATTATGTGGCTTAGGTCATTGCGCCCGTGGTCGCATAACGCGTCTCGAAGTTGTCGAGGAATGCGGCTTCCGTGTCTTCCCAGATCCAATTGACTCCGGCAGGCTGTTGCCAATGCCGAGCTGGTCCTTTAAGCTTGACCGGATATTTGATGGCGGAAGATTGCCGCCAGGGCCATGTGTATATGGAGGAGATAATCTCAATCCAGACCGCTGGGTCTGTTGCCATCGAGGATTCGATATTAACGGGTTTGAACCCTTCAGGGATTTGATGATCCATTACTGGGCGCCTCAGATTGAGCAATATCGCGACGTAGCTTGAGAGAGCGTTGTTCCCTTGTTCGGCCCGCCGAGAAGGTATCCGTGCGACGGTATTCGCCGGGTCGGGCGCCCACGTGATCCATAGATAGATCTGGATTGTCTTGCCTTGTCCTCCAATATATCTCGAAGTCCGCGCTCTCCCGGGCTTCCTCGCTTTAGAGCGGCGTCGGGACGGTTTTGTGGAGGGCTTGCACGCCTCTATCGCGCCACGAGGTGGTCGGTCTGCCAGACAGCGCTGGTGATGCTGCCTCCTCTAATCGGGGAGCAACTTGGCTTTGGGTAACTTTGAGGGACGCTCGAAGTTCAATTTTCGCCGCGAGGACCTCCGGTCCATCTGGTCGGCCAAGAGGGTCTTGATCAGCTTGAAGCGTTGTTGCTTTTCTTTAGGCTGTTTGTCCGGGCCATTAGCCTCGGCCGAAACGCCTTGTTCGACGGGATCCTCAGGCACGATTTAATTTGTGTCCGAGGCTTGCCCTGCCTCCGAGGGAGGTAAGTAATTGTCATCCTCGACCTTCGCCCGCCGCCTCTCCCGAGGGCTTGCTTCTGCCCCCTCCGCGTGGATCGGGCCGAGGGAGTTGTCTTCGCACTTTCGGGTGTTATTATTCTTGTGCCGGAATCTCCATTCTTGCGGCGGATTTAGAGCGCGCCACGACGCCGGGCGCTTGGCTGTTTCTTTAGGAATCGGCCTCGCCGCTTCTTCGCCCCCCCATCTTTTGGGGTGTCCACCATGTATATGTCGATGAAGGTGGTCTTCAGGTCCTCGTAGGCACTGGTTCTGGTAGTTCCGCATCGCCGCCCATACCGCCGATGTCTTCGAGTCGAGTCGAGTACGCCGGTTAAATCATCGACGGTGGCTACGGCGGGTGGTGGGTGGATCTGAATTTCTTCGCCGTCGCGTTCACCCGCCCCGGCCGTAGTTCGCCAGGCTCTCCGATAGCGGAGATGCTCATGAATTTATGATATCGCCAAGGGCGAAAAGGAAAGATGTCCGCAGCGGTGAATCCTGATCGGCGCCCAATCGGATTCGGACCGGGGCGCAGGAGGTTCGGAGTCCGCAGGAGTCCGCACCGGAGTCATGGGCTTTATTGGGACAAGGGTGTTCGCCCATCGCCGAGAAATTGCGGCTCCCGAGGCGGTGTCCAGCCATCGCCCTTGATTCAGCGATCGGCCCGGACTATGGGTCGGAGGATCCTGCGGCCTCCAAGGTGCTGTCCCGGCGAGTTAGGTCATGCCCATCGGACAGCGCGGCACGCCGGCGTGGATCAGATCCATCAAGATCAAGTCCCCGGATGTCGGCCGTGAAGTTTAGGTTTCCAAACCGACCTGACGGCCAGGGGCGAGCTGATCGCCCAGATGGCCAAGGGAGTTGCCCAGCGGCCGAAACGTAAGATCTGTCCGGGAGAAAGGTCTCACCCAGATCGCTGTTGTTGATTGAAGAGGCCATCGCTTCATCGGTGACGCTACGCAGGAACTCTCAATGAAAGCACCAATGTCGTGTCAATACCGCGGATCTCGGTAGGGGGTCCCGAACGGCCTAGGCGGATGGTAACAGGAGACAAGGGACACGATGTTTTACCCAGGTTCGGGCCCTTGATGGAGGTAAAACCCTACGCCCCGCTTGATTGATATTGATATTGTGGATGTTTACAAGAGTGGATCTACCACGAGATCAAGGAGGCTAAACCCTAGAAGCTAGCCTATGGTATGATTGTAAGGGTTGTTGGATTGTAGTCCCACGACTAAAGCCATCCGTTTATATAGACACCGAGAGGGCTAGGGTTAATAGAGTCGGCCAAATGGTAGGAGATCTACATATCCGTATCACCAAGCTTGCCTTTCACGCTAAGGAAAGTCCTCCGACACGGGGTGAAGTCTTCAATCTTGTATCTTCGTAGTCTTGGAGTCCGTTGATGATGATAGTCCGCCGATGATAGTCCGCCGATGATGGTAGTCCGCAATCCGACACCCCTAATCCGACTCTCACCGGCAAGGCCAATGTGATTGCAGATGCTTTGAGCAGGAAGGCTTATTGCAACAGCTTAACCTTCAAGCCCTTCCAACCGATCTCCGGAAGTCGAGCTGAATCTTCGTTGTTCCTCAAGGCTTTCTTGCCAACCTCATAGTCTTCCTACTTTGGAAGATCAGATTCGTGAGGATCCCTGGATACCATGGTGAAAAAGGTGAAACGGGTATCGATAAGGGCATTTCCAAGTACAAGTGCCCACATTGATGACAAAGATACTCTTTTCTTCGAGGACCGGATTGTGGTTCCAAAGGGTGATCTACGAAAGTCATTATGAACGAGGCCACAATTCGCTTTCATCCATTCATCCCGAAGTACGAAGATGTACCATGACCTCAAGCATCATATTGGTGGAATCGAATGAAGCGAGAAATTGCTCAATTCGTGAATGAGTGTGATGTCCAGAAGAGTGAAAGTAACACCAACGACCAGCTGGCCTCCTTCAACCTCTTGCTATTCCGGAATGGAAGTTTGATCATATCGAAATGGACTTCATGACTGGATTTCCAAAGTCCAAGCGGAAATGATGCTATCTTCGTTGTCATTGACAAGCTTACTAAAGTGGCACATTTTCTTCCTATCAAAGAATCTATCAAAGAGCTCGCTTGGTAGAGCTATACACCTCCGTGGATTGTCTCCTTGCACGGCATTCCACAAGTGATCTCTTCTAACGTGGCAGCATCTTCACCTCCAAGTTTTGGGATTCTTTTCAAGGCCATGGGCACCAATATTGCTTCAGACAGCTTTCCATCCTCAAACAAGTGGCCAAGTCCGAAGAATCAAATCCTTCAAGATATGCTCAGGGTTGTGTCATTTCCTTCGTATGAAGTGGGAAGATTGTCTTCCATATGCCGAAGTTCTCCTACAACAACAGCTTCATGAGTTCGGCAAGGCCCCATTCGAAATTTCTATGGCGAAAGTGTCGATTCTCTCAATTGGTCCGAGATGTGAACGCCAACTTTGGCAACGACTTGATCACGGGTCAAGAAATGTGCAAAGTCATTCGTGAGAATTCAAAGCCCAAATAGGCCGAAGAGTTATGATGACAAGCACCGTGGATGTGGCTTTTGAAATCGGATACCATGTCTACCTCCGCTTTCTCCAATGAAAGGCACTGCCGCCGATCAAAGGAAGCTTGCCCTAGATACGGGGTCCTTTCAAGATCATTGGCAAAAGAGGCGATCTCCCTTATCAACTTGAGCTTCCGTCCAACTTCGCAAATGTGCACGATGTGTTTCACGTGTCACAGCTTTCGCAAGTGTTCAAGACTCGAGCGCACTATCAACTTCAAGAAATTGATCTCCAAGAAGATTCTCTTATCATGAGCATCCTGTGTTATTCTTGAAGAAACCGAGAGCAAGACTCGCAACAAGTCAATCAAATTTGAAAGTGAAGTGGTCACACCATTCACCGAGAAGCCACCGGGAGCGCGAGGATCACCTCCCCCAATATCCGAGTTCTTCAGTCCTAGATCTCGGACGAGATCCTCTTGTAGTGGTGGAGTGTTGTAACACCCGGATGTAACTTTCCATATTTGTAACTCCAACTCTTGCCATTTTCGCATTGTGATATGATATTCTCCGTGGTTGGGTTTTTGTCTTTCGCTTTGCATTTTGTTCATGTCATGCATTTCATATCATGTCATCATGTGCATCTCATTTGCATACATGTTCGCCTCATGATTCCGAGCATTTTCCGTTGTCCGCTTTGCAATCCGCACTTATGTCCCCGCGCCCCTTTTACATTTTTCCGTGAGCGGTACTAAACTTTTCGAATGGACCGAGGTTTGTCAAGTGGCCTTGGTACACCACCGTAGACCACCTGTCAAGTTTCGGGTCATTTGGAGCTCGTTGGTACTCCAACGGTTAACCCGACTTCCAAAGGCCTCTTTTGTTGCAGCCCAACACCCCTTCAAAACAGCCCAATAACCCATCTAAGTCACTTCCATGTTCCATCGCCGGATCACGATCGTGTGGGCGAAACCACCCCATTTGGACACTCCTAGCCTCTACCTATAAATATGCATCTTCCTCCAAACCGCAAACCTTGAAAATCCCTTCACGAGACGATCCGGACGGGCGACACCCGCCCGCCTGCCAACCACGGGCCACGCAGTAGCACTACCACTTCACGGGCCAGGGCCCTGCTCACCACTCCGCCACCTGCCACGCCGCCCTTGACCTCCCCGCTTTCGCTTCCTTCTTGGTCCTCGGCCGGCCACATACCGACGCCGACGTCCAAGGTTGCTTCGCCGCCATTCTGCCTCTCCTTCCTCCTCCTCCCGAGGTATGCCCTCGATCCACAAACTGTTCGATCCACGGAGGTTGACTTCAGCCCGATTTCTAAGTTTTATTCCACAAGAATTTGTTGCATTTTCATCATGTCATAACTTTGCACCAGAGTCTGCTTTGAGGCGGTAATATGTCAAATTGTTCTCAAGAGTAGATCATTTCATTCATTGCATCATTTATTTGAGCTCATCTTGATGCCCGAAATGCTGTTTGAAGAGGGCTATGTGATGTTAGTTTCGTTTCTAACAACATGCACTTTTGTCATTTTTGCCATGATTGATTGTGCACCCTATGATCTTGAGTCCTACATGTGTTTTGTAATATGCCATGCCATCTTTACAGGGGTGTATGCCATGTATTTTTGTGATTCTGTGGTGACTAGCACAAGCATGCAAACTAGGCTTCATGATGTTTGATTTCAGCCCTGCTTTGGTCGATATTTTATGCCATGTTAACTTGATGCTACCGGAGATCCATGCTTATTTTGAGATACCAAGGATGTTTTCATATGGTTATGCTCTATCCATCCATGCCCTTTTGCAATTATGGAGTGCCATAGCTTGAGTCAATCGAGCTCTACTTTTGCTATAAAATGTTTAATTGTTTACATGTTATTCAATTTTGCCAAGGTTGTTGTAGTTGATCCGTATGCTATGATGTTGTTCTTGCCATGTATAGCTTCTATGCCATGTCTTCTTGATGGTATGCTTAGTTTATCATGTAATGCTCAGTGAGTGCATCGAGCTTGTAAACATGCCTACTTGTTATCTGTTTTTGTCATGCCCTGTTTAATCGAACTAAACTTGCTATTTTGACATGGGTGCTATTGCATTTTCTCGATCCCTTTGGCTCATGGTAAGAGGGATTTTGTTCTATGCTTTGAGTAGATTCATTCCATGCCTTGTTTTGCTATTATAAGTTCCTGTAGCATGTTGTTTGCTTGCTTCAACATTGCTTCCGATGCTGATTCTTCCATGTTCAGATTTTCTAAGTCCTGTAAGTTGATATGTTTTGCACTTTGCCATGCTTGTTTGGACCTGTTATGATGTGATTTAGCCGTAGCTTAGTGTTCATCTTTGTCAAGCATCTTGAGTAGATCATACCATATGCTTTGTTGGTACGTTTGGGTGCAGTAGCTTAATTTCTTGTTGCTTGCTAAGTGGCATCATGCTTTAA
>JAHIAM010015354.1:0-15197 GCA_021605205.1 Aegilops longissima | reverse complement strand
ACCGAGGAGTTAGGAATTCGCCAAAGGGATTGCCTACACAAAGGAGGAACATGATAGCCCCGAGGAATTTGAGATTCAAATTTCCGATCGCTGTTCAGGCGCCACCTGTCCCAAAATATCTTATCCACCTAAACCATATCATCAAGGGCATTTATGTCTTATCATGTCGGGTTGCTCCCTAGGCTATAAATAGTCCGCCTCACAACCACTAGCTGGTTGGCTGCTCCAAGAGAAACTTGACACTTGTCATTTGAGAGCAACCCATCCTCCGAGGACTTTGAGCGAAAATCATTGAGTGAGGAAAACCCCAAAACCAAACCCCATAAACCCAAAGTGATTGAGCATCATCAAGAGATTGATCTCATGTGATCCGACGCTTGTTACCTTTGAAGACTGTGCTTCTTCCAGACGGTTAGGCGCCAAGGTCTAGAGCATCCAAGAGGAATTGTGGATCGCCGAGTGACCAAGTCTGTGAAGGTTTGGAAGTCGTCAAGACTTACCACTAGTGATTGGACGAGGTCCTGTGACCTTAGTTCAAGGAGAATACGGTGAGGATGGGTGTCCCGAGCTGCGGCACAAAGGATCGGGTGTCCGGATCGTGTCCTCGAGTTTAAATATCACCGCTCCAACAGACGCATAACCGAGACAACAGCTTGGAACTGGTCTACCAAATCATTGTCTTCACCAACTTAATCGGTTCTATTTCCTCAACCCTTTCATTTCCTCACATCGTGTTGAGTGTTTGTTCATATCTCTGTTTGAAGACTTTGATCAAGACTTTCTCAATTTCCTCGCCCAATTTCTTCACCGCTTTGTCTTCATCTTGTGTTATCCTGATTACGCTTCTCGTACTCGTGCTAGTCTTCATTTCATCATGATGACCATGCGGTATTCTGTTATGCTTACTTCGAGTACTTATTCCGCTGTAATAGTTCTTCTCTAAGGAATTTCCTCACCGCAAATTCCTCAAGGAAGAATTCATAAAAATCGCTATTCACCCCTCTAGTCGATATAACGCACTTTCAATTGGTATCGAGCAAGGTACTCCTTGTTCTGTGTGATTTTGGTTTAACCACCGAGTTTTAGTTATGTCGACCGTAGGTATGAAGAAAGTGACATGCCCTATCTTTGAAGGTCGTGATTATTCCAAGTGGAAGGCCATGATGAGGAAGCCTCATGGCAAGGGACATCGAGCTGTGAATCGTCAATCGAGATTGGTCTTATCGATTCACGTAAGTCGGCGAATGCGATGATATTCGCAAATACACTCGACTTGACTCGCATGGCTAAGGATATCATCTGCTCCTCGCCTATCCAGAGATCAATTCAGCAATTATGCATCTTTGCAATGCAAAGCTTATCCGGGACCGAATCTCCGACGCTTATGAAGGTCATCGAACTCGCTATGATCCCTGGTTTGAGGACTTCAAGGAATCTCTCAAAACGATGACTTTCGAGCCGAATCATCATCGCCGTGATCATGTCTCATGGCAAAGGGTGACAAGGTAATCGAATGTTCCTCATCCGAAGTTTAGTGATGATGAATCGATGATGATGGATCCGATGATGATATTGAACTCGAGCTATACCAAACTAGTCTGCATTGCCACTAAACAACAAACGGCCTTGGAAAAGGTTCAAAACATGTTAGGCAAAAGTGATGATATGTTGGGTGAAGAAATGGATCGACTAAAGCCCCGATCGAAAATCTTCAGAGACTTCGCCTAGGTTTGATAACCTTCAAGGTCATCATAACACTCTCTTATCTCGATCATGAGAAACTTTCTATGAATTTCTTCAAAGAAAGCAAGATCTTGAGAAGCTAAGAGTGAATTATGAAGATCTTCTCAAGGAGCGCGATTCATTACTTGCTCAACAAATCACGCTTCTCTGAAGAATTTGTTCCTCCATGCTTAAAGTGCATTGAACGTGAATCGCTAATTCTTCACCGAATGTTCAAATGCTTCAATCTGTTATAAATTCTTCACCTGCCTCTGCTATCACTAATTCTCATCCGAGGACATTGCTAGTATCACGACGATGCAGGGCTGAAGGAATTGTATATGACAGCATGTACAAAAGCCTCAAAGGGCATCGACTTTTGTGATGTGCTTAAAAGCAGATCCTCAACAGAACCCTAGGAAAGAGGGTATTGCCTTTGAGAGGAAATTTGTTGGGGAACGAGTAATTTCAAAAATTTCCCACGCACACGCAAGATCATGGTGATGGCATAGCAACGTAGAGGGGAGAGTGTATGTCCACGCACTGTGAGATCAGAAGCGAAGCGCTTATAACAACGCTGTTGATGTAGTCATACGCCTTCACGATCCGACCGATCCAAGTACCGAACGCACGGCACCTCCGAAGTTCAGCACACGCTCAGCTCGATGACGATCCCCGGCTCCGATCCAGCAAAGCTGCGGATGAGTTCCACAAGACGACGGCGCAGGACGATGATGATGCTCCACCGCGCAGGACTTTGCCTAAGCTCCGCGACGATATGACCCAAGTGGAATATGGTGGAGGGGCACCGCGACACTGCTAAGGAACAATCCAGAGATCAACTTGTGTGTCATGGGTGCCCCATGCCCTCAGATATAAAGGAGAGAGGGAGGAGGAGGCCGCCCTAGGAGGGCGCGCATGGGGAGTCCTACTCCCACCGGAGTAGGATTCCCTTCCTAGTCCAACTAGGAGTCCTTCCATGTATTAGGAGTAGGAGACAAGGAAGGGAAGAGAGAAGGAAGGAAGGAGGGGTGCGGCCTCCCCCTAGTCCACCTCGGACTAGGCCATGGGGGCGCTGGCCTGCCCTAGGCAGCCCCTCTCTTTTCGCAGGCCCAATAAGGCCCAATACTTCTCCCCGCGAATTCCTGTAACTCTCCGACTCCATAAAATACCCAATCACTCGAACCTTCCGAATCCGAATATAGTCGTCCAATATATCGATCTTACGCCTCGACCATTTCGAGACTCTTCGTCATGTCCCCGATCTCATCTCGACTCAACTCCTTCGTACATCAAAACTCATAAACTCATAATATAACCGCTATCGAACCTTAAGCGTAAGGATTCCTATGGGTTCGAGAACTATGTAGACATGACCTAGAACTATTCTCGTCAATAACCAATAGCGGACCTGGATGCCCATATTGGCCTTTACATATTCTACGAAGATCTTTATCGGTCAAACCGCATAACAACATACGTTGTTCCCTTTGTCATCGGTATGCTACTTGCCCGAGATCGATCGCCAGTATCCAATACCTAGTTCAATCTCGTTACCGCAAGTCTCTTTACTCGCTCAGTAATGCATCATCTGCAACTAACTCATTAGCTACATTGCTTGCAAGGCTTATAGTGATGTGCATTACCGAGAGGGCCAGAGATACCTCTCCGACAATCGGAGGACAAAACCTAATCTCAAATACGCCAACCCAACATGTACCTTTGGAGACACCTGTAGTACTCCTTTATAATCACCCAGCATGCCAGGACGCTTGGTAGTACCCAAAGTGTTCCTCCCGTAAACGGAGTTGCATAATCTCATAGTTACAAGAACATGTATAAGTCATGAAGAAAGCAATAGCAACATACTAAACGATCAAGTGCTAAGCTAACGGAATGGGTCAAGTTAATCACATCATTCTCCTAATGATGTGATCCCATTAATCAAATGACAACTCTTTGTCCATGGCTAGGAAACATAACCATCTTCTCGATAAACGAGCTAGTCAAGTAGAGGCATACTAGTGACACTATGTTTGTCTATGTATTCACACATGTATTATGTTTCCTGTTAATACAATTCTAGCATGAATAATAAACATTTATCATGAAATAAGGAAATAAATAATAACTTTATTATTGCCTCTAGGCATATTTCCTTCTGCCTCCCACTTGCACTAGAGTCAATAATCTAGTTCACATCACTCATGTGATTTAACACCAATATTCATATCTGTGATATGATTAACACCCATAGTTCACATCATCATGTGACCAACATCCAAAGGGTTTACTAGAGTCAATAATCTAGTTCACATTGCTATGTGATTAACAATCAAAGAGTACTATGGTGTGATCATGTTTTGCCTGTGAGAGAAGCTTAGTCAACGGTCTCACATTCGTGAGCCGTATGTATTTTGCAAATATTTTATGTCCACAATGCTCGCAGACGGAGCTACTCTAGCTAATTGCTCCCACTTTCAATATGTATCCAGATTGAGACTTAGAGTCATCTCGATCAGTGTAAAAGTTTGCATCGATGTAACTTTTACAACAAACTCTTTTATCACCTCCATAATCGAGAAACATCTCCTTAGTCCTTACTAAGGATATTCTTGACCAATGTCCAAAGGATCTACCCTAGATCACTATTGTACTCCCTTGCCAAATATAGAGCAAGGTATACAATAGGTCCGGTACATAGCATAGCATACTTTATAGAACCTATGATCGAGGCATAGGGAATGACTTTTCATTCTTTTCTATTTTCTATGCGTGGTCGGGATTTGAGTCTTACTCAATTTCATACCTTGCAACACAGGCAAGAACTCTTTCTTTGACTGCTCCATTTTGAACTATTTCAAAATCTTGCCAAGGTATGTACTCATTGAAAAACTTATCGCCGCCTTGATCTATCTCAATAGATCTTGATGCTCAATATGTAAGTAGCTTTATCGAGGTTTTTTTTCTTTTAAAGAACCTTTAAAACACTTTTATGCTTTGCGTAAATTCTACATCATTTCGATCAACAATATGTCACCACATATACTAACGTAAAGGTTGTAGTGCTCCCACTCACTTTATTGTAAATACAGTGCTTCATCGTAAGTCCATATAAAACTATATGCTTTGATCAACTTATCAAAGCGATATATTCCAACTCGAGATGCTTGCACCAGTCCATAGATGGATCACTGAGCTTGCACATTTTGTTAGCACCTTTAGGATTGACAAAACCTTCTGGTTGCATCATATACAACTCTTCTTTAATAAATCCATTAAGGAATGCAGTTTTTTCATCCATTTGCCAGATTTCATAAATGTGGCAATTGCTAACATGATTCGACATGATTTAAGCATCGACAGTGAGTGAGAAAATCTCATCGTATTCAACACTTTGAACTTGTTAAAAACATTTCGCAACAAGTCGAGCTTGGTAGATAGTAATACTACTATCGTTGTCCGTCTTCCTCTTGAAGATCCATTCATTTAACATGGCTTGTCGATCATCGGCAAGTCAATCAAAGTCCATACTTTGTTCTCTTACATGGATCATATCTCAGATTTTATGGCCTCTTGAGCCATTTCGCAGAATCTGGGGCTCATCATCGCTTCCTCATAGTTCGTAGGTTCATCATGGTCTAGTAACATGACTTCCGTAACATGATTACTACACCACCACCGTGCGGATCTTACCTGAAGACCCACGAGGTTCTGTAGTAACTTGATCTGAAGTTTCATGATCAATATCATTAGCTTCCTCACTAATTGGTGTATTTGTCACAGAACTGATTTGTGATGAACTACTTTCCAATAAGGATACATGCACAGTTACTCATCAAGTTCTACTTTCCTCCCACTCACTTCTTTCGAGAGAAACCTTCTCTAGAAAGGATCCATTTTAGCAACGAATATCTTGCCTTCGGATCTGTGATAGAAGGTGTACCCAACTATTTCCTTTGGGTATTCTATGAAGACGATTCTCCGATTTGGGTTCGAGCTATCGTGATGAAACTTTTCACATAAGCATCGCAACCCCAAACTTTAAGAAACGCCAACTTGGGTTTCTGCTAAACCATAGTTCATATGTTGTCGCCTCAACGGATTTAGATGGTGCCCTTTAATCTGAATGCAGCTGTCTCTAATGCATAACCCCAAAACTATATTGGTAAATCAGAAGAGACATCATAGATCGCACTATATCCAATAAAGTGCGGTTACGACGCTCGACACACCATAACGTTGTGGTGTTCCAGTGGCGGAGCTGTGAAACTATTCCACATTGTTTTAATTGAAGACCAAACTCAGAACTCAAATATTCCTCTCCGCGATCAGATCGCAGAAACTTTATTTTCTTGTTACGATGATTTTCCACTTCACTCTAAAATTCTTTTGAACCTTTCAACTATTTCGACTTATGTTTCATCAAGTAGATATACCCATATCTGCTCAAATCATCTTGTGAAGGTCGAAAATAACGATATTTGCCATGAGCCTTCATACTCATTGGTCTGCATACATCAAGATGTATTATTTCCAATAAGTCGGTAGCTCGCTCCATTGTTCCAAGAACGGAGTTTTAGTCATCTTGCCCAAAAGGCATGGTTCGTAAGCATCAAATGATTCATAATCTAAGTGATTCCAAAATCCATCTTTATGGAGTTTCTTCATGCGCTTTACACCGATATGACTCCAAAACGGAAGTGCCACAAATAAGTTGCACTATCATTATTAACTTTGCATCTTTTGGCCTCAATATTATGAATATGTGTATCACTACGATCGAGATCCAACAAACTATTTTCATTGGGTGTATGACCATTGAAGGTTTTATTCATGTAAACAGAATCAACAATTATTCTCTGATTTTAAATGAATAACCGCACATGCAATAAACATGATCAAATCATATTCATGCTCAACGCAAACGCCAAATAACATTTATTTAGGTTTAACACTAATCCTGAAATATAGGAGTGTGCTATGATGATCATATCAATCTTGAACTACTTCCAACACTCATCGCCACTTTCCCTTCAACTAGTCTCGCTATTCTGAACTCCTGCTTCGAGTTACTAATCTTAGCAACCTAACAAGTATCAAATACTGGGGCTACTATAAACACTAGTAAGGCACACATCAATAATATATCAAATATACCTTGTTCACTTTGCCATCCTTCTTATCCACCAAATATTCAGGGCATTTCCGCTCAAAGGACTATTTTGGTTAAGTAAACACTCGCCTTCAGTTATGGTCCAGCTTTGGGCTTCTTCGCAGGAGTGACAACTTGCTTGTCTTTCTACTCTTGAAGTTCCCTTTCTTCCCTTTTGCCTCTTCTCTTGAAACTAGTGGTCCTGTCAATCATCAACACTTGATGGTCTTTTTCTTGATTTCTACCTTCACGATTTCAACATCACGTAAGAGCTCGGAATCGCTTTCGCCATCCCTTGCATACTATAGTTCATCACGAAGTTCTAGTAACTTAGTGATGGTGACTAGAGAATTCTGTCAATCACTATCTTATCCGGAAGATTAACTCCCACTTGATTCAAGCGATTGAAGTACCTGCATAATCCGAGCACATGCTCACTAGTTGAGCGATTCTCTCCATCTTTTAGCTATAGAACTTGTTGGAGACTTCATATCTCTCAACTCGGTATTTGCTTGAAATATTAACTTCAACTCCTGAACATCTCATATGGTCCATGACGCTCAAAACGCCTTTGAAGTCCCGATTCTAAGCCGCTTAAGCATGGTGTACTAAACTATCAAGTAGTCATCCTTTTGAGCTAGCTAAACGCTCATAACGCCTCTGATTCTGCTCCTGCAATAGGTTTGTCACCTAGCGTGCATTAAGGACATAATTTTCTCTGGCAAAGAATGAGGATAAACCTCAGATCACGGATCCAATCCGCATCATTGCTACTAACATCTTTCAACACAATTCTCTAGGAACATATCAAAATAAACATATGAAAGCAACAACGCAAGCTATTGATCTACAACATAATTTGCAAAATACTACCAGGACTAAGTTCATGATAAATTTAAGTTCAATTAATCATATTACTTAAGAACTCCCACTTAGATGCACATCTCTAGTCATCTAAGTGATCACGTGATCCAAATCAACTAAACCATAACCGATCATCACGTGAGATGGAGTAGTTTTCAATGGTGAACATCACTATGTTGATCATATCTACTATATGATTCACGCCGACCTTTCGGTCTCCGTGTTCCGAGGCCATATCTATATGCTAGGCTCGCAAGTTTAACTCGAGTATTCCGCAGGTATGCAACTGCTTTGCACCCGCTGTATTTGAACGTAGAGTCTATCACACCCGATCATCACGCGGGTGTCTCAAAGACGTAAGAACTTTCGCAATGGTGCATATCGTGGAGAACACTTCTTGATAATTTTAGTGAGAGATCATCTTATAATGCTACCGCTAATCAAAGCAAGATAAGATGCATAAAGGATAAACATCACATGCAATCAATATAAGTGATATGATATGGCCATCATCATCTTGTGCTTGTGATCTCCATCTCCGCTAATCACCATGATCACCATCGCCACCGCGCGACACCTTGATCTCCATCGAGCATTGTCGTCGCTCGCCAACTATTGCTTCTACGACTATCGCAAATGCTTAGTGATAAAGTAAAGCAATTACATGGCGCTTGCATTTACATATAAAGCGACAACCATATGGTTCCTCGCCAGTTGTCGATAACTTGGTTACAAAACATGATCATCTCATACAATAAAATATAGCATCACGCCTTGACTATATCACATCACAACATGCCCTGCAAAAACAAGTTAGACGCCCTCTACTTTGTTGTTGCAAGTTTTACGGGCTGCTACGGGCTGAGCAAGAACTGTTCTTACCTACGCATCAAAACCACAACGATAGTTTGTCAAGTTGGTGCTGTTTTAACCTTCGCAAGGACCGGGCGAGCCATACTCGGTTCAACTAAAGTAAGAGAGACAGACACCCGCCGGTCACCTTTAAGCAACGAGTGCTCAAGCGGTGAAACCAGTCTCAGTAAGCGTGACGCTGAATGTCGGTCCGGCCGCTTCATCTCACAATACCGCCAACCAAAGTATGACATGCTCGTAAGCAGATGACTTATATCGCCCACAACTCACTTGTGTTCTACTCGGCATATGACATCAACGGATAAAACCAACCTGGCTCGATGCCACCGCTAGGGAACGAGTAATTTCAAAAATTTCTCACGCACACGCAAGATCATGGTGATGGCATAGCAACGAGAGGGGAGAGTGTATGTCCACGCACTCAGAGACCAGAAGCGGAAGCGCTATAACAACGCTGCTGATGTAGTCGTACGCCTTCACGATCCGACCGATCCAAGCACCGAACGCACGGCACCTCCGAAGTTCAGCACACGCTCAGCTCGATGACGCATCCCCGGCCCGATCCAGCAAAGCTGCCGATGAGTTCCACAACACGATGGCGCAGGACGATGATGATGCTCCATCGGCGCAGGCTTCGCCTTAAGCTCGCGATTTACATCACCGGGTGGAATATGGTGGAGGGGGGCACCGCACACGGCTAAGGAACGATCCAGAGATCAACTTGTGTGTTCATGGGGTGCCCTCTGTCCCCAGATATAAAGGAGGGAGGGAGGAGGAGGCCGCCCTAGGAGGGCGCCACATGGGGAGTCCTACTCCCACCGAGTAGGATTCCCCCTTCCTAGTCCAACTAGGAGTCTTTCCATGTATTAGAGTAGGAGACAAGGAAGGGAGAGAGAGAAGGAAGGAAGGAGGGGTGCGGTTCCTCCCCTAGTCCAATTCGACTAGGTTATGGGGGCCTGCCCTAGGCAGCCCCTCTCTCTCTTTCCCGCAGGCCCAATAAGGCCCAATACTTCTTCCCGCGAATTCTGTGAACTCTCCTGCATCAAAAATATTCAATCACTCGAACCTTTCCGAACTCCTCAATAGTAGCCCAATATATCGATCTTTACGCCTCGACCATTTAGAGATTCTCGTCATGTCCCCGATCTCATCTCGGACTAACTCCTTCGGTACATCAAAACTCATAAACTCATAATATAACCGTCATCAAACCTTGTTGCAAGGACTTCTACGGTTCGAGAACTATGTAGACATGACCTGAACTATTATCGGTCAATAACCAATAGCGGGACCTGATGCCCATATTGGCTCTTACATATTCTAATTAAGATCTTTATCGGTCAAACCGCGATATCAACATACGCTGTTCCCTTTGTCATCGGTATGTTACTTGCCCGAGATTCATCGTCGGTATCCAATACCTAGTTCAATCTCGCCACCGCAAGTCTCTTTACTCGCTCAGTAATGCATCATCCTGCAACTAACTCATTAGCTACATTGCTTGCAAGGCTTATAGTGATGTGCATTACCGAGAGGGCCCAGAGATACCTCCGACAATCGGAGTGACAAAACCTAATCTCAAATACGCCAACCCAACATGTACCTTTTGAGACACCTGTAGTACTCCTTTATAATCACCCAGCTTACGCCAGGATGTTTGGTAGTACCCAAAGTGTTCCTCCGCAAATGGGAGTTGCATAATCTCATAGTTACAGGAACATGTATAAGTCATGAAGAAAGCAATAGCAACATACTAAACGATCAAGTGCTAAGCTAACGGAATGGGTCAAGTCAATCACATCATTCTCCTAATGATGTGATCCCTTAATCAAATGACAACTCTTTGTCCATGGCTAGGAAACATAACCATCTCTCGATTAACGAGCTAGTCAAGTAGAGGCATACACACTGACACTATGTTTGTCTATGTATTCACACATGTATTATGTTTCCGTTAATAAAATTCTAGCATGAATAATAAACATTTATCATGAAATAAGGAAATAAATAATAAATTTATTATTGCCTCTAGGGCATATTTCCTTCAGAACTCAATGCTGATGGAACATATTGGAAGCCCGAGCAAGATCCCAAAACTTCATGGGTTGTCGTAAAGGACCTCCAGCTTGATCCATCTAACTTATCTCGGCTTTACATGCTAATCTCTCATTCTTCTCGATGAGTCATTTGACTCCAATTATAAACCGCTCAAAATCAGAATGGTAAAGTATTTGCTAGATATGTTGGCACTAATCCAGGAACGGTTCCCTATGAAGAAAATCTGGTTCCCAAGAAGTGCCTTTGAAAGTCTTCAGTGAATGTCCTCATGACACCACCGTGAAGAATAGGAACCCAGATTAAATTCTTCATATGGACCAAATTCTTCATATGGATCCAAGTCCTCATACGGACCAAATTCTCACGTGGATCAAATTCCTCAAAAGGATCAAAGTCCTCATATGATTATCATCGTATAATAACTCGCTTCGCAGGTAGAGCTAAGGGCTACGAATATGCACATTATTCTTCAAACCATTATGTTCATAAGTCCTCAAGAATTTCTTTGCTTATTCATATGCTTACCCTAACCCTCTTATGTGAAACAAAATGGTTTGGCTTCTATGCCACCATTCTCGATGGTGCTCGCAGAGTGATGAACTCTTGCCACCCCTTCAAATGTGGGTGGTGAAGAAAAAGAACTAATCTCTCTCAGTAGGGTCAGTCTCCTGACATTTGTCTTAACGCTCAAGAATTTGTCGGGGACCGACAAAATACTCGAAAGGATGCAAGTCTAATCATGATGAAATGAACTTTCATTTCACACGCCCTCATATCGCTTATCATATCAATCGACGATGAAATTCATCTCGATGAACTTGATATCATATTCTTCACCGATGAAGTATATGAGATCGTAAGTTGTACTAATTCATCCGCAGGATGATCAACCCAAAGCCACCGAGTGGGTTCTCGATAGTGGATGTACAAATCACATGACCGGTGACAAGAATCTATTGATGGATGCTCCTTATCACCGCCACATTTGAAGCATATCATCTTGGCTTGACAAAGGCAAAAGTCGTATTGGGTCTTGGTAAGGTTATGATCTCTAAGGACATACACATGGACAAAGTCATGCTTGTTGAGTCCTTAGGTACAACCTCATGTCAGCCTCAATGCTTTGTGATCTTGATATGGTTGTTATCTTTGGCAAGTATCGCTAGTGTTGTGATCATGGAAGTCGACAATTCCAAAGTCTTCAAGGCTTTAGGAGAGGAGACTTGTATATTGTTGATTTCTCTACAGGACCACAACCAGCCGTGGTGTCTACTTGCAAAAGCTTCGTATATCTGGCTATGGCATCGACGACTTGGTCACGCAGCATGAGGAATTTGCACACGCTTGCAAAGAAGAAGCATGTCATTGGCATTGAAATGTCAAATTTCAAGGATCACTTATGCGAGCTCGTGAAGCTGGAAAATGACCAAGGTCAAGCATCCAAAGAAAGACTATCATGACCACTACTCGTCCCTTCGAATTGCTTCACATGGACCTCTTTGGTCCCAATCATTACTCACTGTCGCTAATGATGCATCTCTATATGGCTTTGTTATTGTTGATGATTACTCTCTATACTATGGGTACACATTGT
Source organism: Aegilops longissima (assembly GCA_021605205.1). Classification (NCBI taxonomy): domain Eukaryota; kingdom Viridiplantae; phylum Streptophyta; class Magnoliopsida; order Poales; family Poaceae; genus Aegilops; species Aegilops longissima. The sequence goes on along the minus strand of JAHIAM010015354.1, from coordinate 2,931 downwards.
TACTTACAAAAATGCAGTGGAAGTCTTCAAACGATTTTCCTCGAGGGCTTCAACTAACTTTGGTGTGAAGATCAAACACATCAGAGTGACAATGGAACTGAGTTCAAGAATTCGGTCTTGATGCCTATCTTGATGAACTTGGTATTACTCATGAGTTATCCTGCTCCCTATACTCCTCGTAGAATGGCGCCGGGAGCGCAAAAATGTAACTCTTGTTGAGATGGCTCGACTATGCTTGATGAATACAAAATGCCTAGTCGCTTTTTGATTGATGCAATTGATATCGCGGCCACATCATCAATAGAGTATATCTTCACAAATTCTTCAAGAAGACTGCCTATGAACCTCACCGACAAGAAACCCAATGTAAGTTATTTCAAAGTCTTCGTGCTAAATGCTGGATTAGAGATCCTCATCACAATTCTAAATTTGCACCAAAGCACATGAAGGTTTTATGCTTGGTTACGAAAGGACTCGACACCTACTGTGGTCTTCAACATCGCCTTCACAAGATTGTTGAAATCAGATGTGCGGTTCGATGAAACTAATGGCTCGCAAAGAGAGCACCTACCTTCCGTGTTAGATGAACCAGCACCGAGGAATCTATCAAGTTCAAGGCAATCGAGGATGTCATTCCCATCAAGAATCTGTCAAGAATTCATTCATGTACGCCAAGAACGCCGAGCTGATGCACTCAAGATAATGTCAAGACAATGGTGCCGAGAGAAATGATCAAATTCCTCGACGACAACCAGCTCATCCTCGTGTTGCAAAAGAAGTGCAAGTTGACAAGATCATCGATGACATTGAAGCGCCAGTCCTCTCACACGCCAAAAGCTTCACATTTATCTAACTTTTGTGGGCACTATGCTTTTGTCTCTATCACAGAGCCCACTAAGGTAGATGAAGCATTTCTGAACCCGAGTGGATTCAAGCTATGCAAGAAGAATTACATCCCGAGCTCAACAATGTCCTGAACTAGTCAACGCCCGATCCTCGCAAGCATAATATCATTGGCACAAAGTGGATCTACCGCAACAAGCAAGATGAAATGGCCTTGTGGTGAGGAATAAGGCACGACTAGTAGCTCAAGGCTACACCAAGTTGAAGGAATTGATTTCGATGAAACTTTTGCACTGTGGCTAGACTTGAGTCTATTCGATATTACTCGCTTATGCTAACCATCACAATATCACTTATATCAAATGGATGTGAAAAGTGCATTCCTCAATGATAAGCTTGAAGAAGAAATATATGTTGCTCAACCCCTGTGTTTTGAAGATCAAAGAATCCTCGACAAAGTCTTCAGACTTAACAAGGCCTCTATGGTCTCAAACAAGCCTCTACGGCGTGGTATGATACATTGAAGGAATTCTTCGTGAAGAATGGCTTCACATCCGTTCACTCGACCCTACTCTCTTTACTAAATCTTATGATAGTGAACTGTTTGTGTGCCAAATATATGTTGATGATATTATCTTTGGCTGTACTAACCAACGTTATAGTGATGAATTTGCCTATATGATGAGTGAAGAATATCAAATGTCTATGATGGGAGAGTTGAAATTCTTTTTAGGTCTTCAAATTCGCAACAACACAATGGCATATTCATATCTCAGAGAAATACCTCAAAGATGTCCTAAAGAAATTGCATGCAAGATTGCAAAGGTGTCAAAATTCCTATGCCCACAAATGGCCATCTATGAATCGATGAAAATGGTATTGACTTCGATCACAAGGTATACCACCATGATTGGTTCTTTATTGTACTTATGTGCATCTAGGCCAGATATAATGCTTAGTGTTTGCATGTGTGCCCGATTTCAAGCTACACCAAGGAATCACACCATAAGGTCAGGAAGCATATTATTCATATCTAACTCACACACCAACACTAGGATTATGGTACCCCAAGGGCTCTACTTTTGATCTCATTGATATTCTGACTCGACTATGCTGGTGATCGCGTGGATCGCAAGTCAACATCTGGTACTTGTCATTTCTGACGCATCTTTGGTCCGTTGGTCCTCAAGAAACAGAACTCGTATCACCGCTTCATCGCGAAGCTGAATACATTGCTGCGCTCGTGTTGTGCTCAATTTCTTTGGATGAAGCAACTCTCAAGGACTACGGCATCAACGTGAAGAATGTGCCTCTCACAAAATCTTCAAAGGTGTTTTATTCTTCAAATCCTCACACACAAACACCTACAAGTTTTATGCTCTTGATTCGCTTCTAAGCAATCATTTTCTTCAAGATTCTCAATTGTGTGGATCCTTGATCCGCATAACTCGAACCTAAGACAAAGAACGCTTAGTGAAATTCTTCAAGGCTCATCCGTCAAAATCCTCAAAACTTGTTCTTTGAAAAACCTTCCGAGAACGATATGACCTCTCCAAATTCCTCGCAACTATACTGCTCACAGTACTCATGTCCGCGCTGAATTACTAGGTTCTCATCAACTTAACTCATTTGCAAAGTTGTTCTCAAGAAAACTGCATACTTCTTCAAAGAACTCAATTGTTCAAATTCTCAACTCAAGAATATGGCGATTGTGAAGAAGCCACGTAAAGGAGGAAAGAAACCTGAGGTCATGACCGCGCTTGAAATCTCTAAGGAAATTTATGCTGACTATTGCACACCGATGAAGCAAAATTTGGCAAAGAGAAAAATCAGCGTTAAGGTGCGATCCAAAGGATTGAACGGAGATGGGCAAGGGAATGGAGGAGTATGACATGTGACTCCAAAGTACATGAAGAAATTCGCCTCAATCCTCCATGCCCAAGAGCTCCATTGGCACTCGCCAAGTAGCCGATCCCACAAGCATCAAACATGGTGAGGACTTTCCCGAGGAATGGGCTAAGCGCCAAGCTAAATTGGCAAGAAGCCAAGGAGGCAAGGAAGAAATTCAATGAGGATTCTCGCCACCCT
>JAHIAM010015353.1:0-16948 GCA_021605205.1 Aegilops longissima | reverse complement strand
CACAACCAGGGGAAGGTTGTACATCCACACAAACACAGTGCCAGGTGCTATGTGCTTCTCGCTGCCAAACGGATTGACTCCATCGGTGCTCGCGCCAAAGACGATGTTCCTTGGATCGCTCCCAAATTCTGGGTATTCGTTCAACGCTCCACCGCTCGCATCCTTAGGGTGACTCAAGATCTTGTCTTTTTATCTATCTCCGGATCATTTGCGCCATCTTCGCTTCTTCTCCTCCCTATCCGCTGGCTAACGCAGGAGCTTTGCTACCTTAGGATCCGCGAAATACCGCGCAGACGAGGAGTGATCGAAAGTACCACACCACTTTCGAGGAGCTTTTTCCTCTTCTTGTATCGAGTGACACCGCACACCGGACATATGGTAGACTCCGGCTCGTCCCCGATAAATGATGCAATTGTTCATGCACACATGGTATTTCACGGCGGTAAATCCAGAGGACACACGATTTTCTTCGCCTCCAAACTGGTCGGGCACTTGTTCCCTTGGGAAGACGTCGCTGCTGAATGACATGTTCTCGCCGAGCAGCGCCGGTCATTTTGTGTTTTACCTTCATCTCCGAGCCATGAGCATTACTTTCAAAGCGGTATCCTCGGCCTGCATCCTTCATACAATGGAGTAACCGCGCTAACTCAAGTTGATCCATCTTGGCTTTCTCTGCGGCAGCTCTTATGCTATCCGTCCGCTTGAGAAGCAGCTCTTTAATATGAGGGTCCTGCACCCAGCCCATCGATGGTCCAGCTGCCTCGCTTCCGCCGCATCATCATCATGTCCTGCATCTTCTACATGATGATCGGTACAACATCACCCTCGTGATCATCTCCTCGGGATTCTTCGCCTTCGCCCGAGCCGCGGTGGTTGTCTTGCTGCCCTTCCTCATTTCTTGCCGCCCCCATGGACGACTTCGTAGTCATCTTCATCACCTTGCCACCGATAGCCATCCATGAAACCACGCATTGCAGGTGGTCCCGCACCTGCCCGAATCCGGTCCGCAATAAGGCTATTTAGTTGCATCTTCGACACGGACATCTTATCTCCGCCTCGCTCTTTTGAAGCATCTCGGCCTTCATGACCTCAAACCTATTCACGATGCCTTCGCTCATCGTAGGACTATGGTCGTCATGGGTAGAGCAAAACGATATTTTAGAACCAAGAAAAAATTTGGCATGACTTTCCTAAAATAGAACCAAAAGAATGCTTAATGCCAAAATTCTCCATTAAAAGGAAATGAATCAACATTCCGCAAAATATTGGCAACTATCGGATTTCAAATACCGTACACCTCCAAACACAAACACATATGCAACACCACAAACATATGCAACGCCACTAACATACATAGATCTAGCTAGGCATAAAAAGTGCATGTGCACATTGTTGTAGGGAGAACAACATAAATATAGCTTCCCCTTACTTACCTAGCAAAACAAGGTAACTTAACCACTTAATTTGAATGAATCTATGGTGGAAATGAGGTGAAAAGAGGAGGCACCCGAGACAAGGAGGAGGCGTGGAGAGAATGAAGTGGGAGAAAGTGAGTGTGGAGGAGAGGCTGTCCAAAATATCTTGTTGCTGCCCACTTACTAATGGCGCACCAAGAACAAATGCGCCATTAGTAATCCAGGTTACTAATGGCGCACTTCGGTGGTGCGCCATTAGTACTTTTGCAAAAAAAGGAATAAAAACAATAATTAAAAACATTAGTGGCAAGACTTTCCGCTGGTGCGCCATTACTAGTTACAACTAGTAATGGCGCACCACCCGGATGCGCCATTAGTATGTTTGGACAGCGCACTAGTTCAAAAATTAGACTAATGGCGCACTGCAAGGGTGCGCCATTAGTAGTTTCAACACTAATGGCGATCGATGGTGGTGCGCCATTAGTAGAGACTAATGGCGCACCACATGTCCGTGCGCCATTAGTGTCAATTCCATCTATAGCCCTTTTCCTAGTAGTGATCTTTTGCCACACACCACGCCCCGAAGACCAAGTGAGTGCTGCTAAGGAGGCCATACGCGCAGGGATCATGATGGAGCAAGTGAAGGTGGTCCGGAGGCCAGCCAAAGCGGCTTATGATGCAAGCTCGGCTCTTCGAGCAATGTCCAAGTAAGTTGCTTGTTCCGTTAGGGATATGCTACCAAATTTCTTCTTTCTAAAGATTTATATTCAGATCTCGACACCCACCGGGTGGGTGTGTCGATTGAATTTTTGTACCGGTGGGGCACGCTGAGTGCACCCACCGGGTGTAGTCCCCGAGACTATGATGGATCATGGGCAACGACTATAGTCTTTATACTTTGAACTTCTTCACTCGGTCTGGTCGGGCCATGTCGAATGGATCTTGAACCGCGGGGCACGCTTGAGTGCACCCACCGGGTGTAGTCCCCGAGACTACGATGGATCGGGCATCGACTATAGTCTAAGAACTGTTTTTTAACAGCTGATCCGACGCTAGCTATGGTTTTAGGATCATAACCTTTTTGCCTCTTTCGTCGATCGTCAAACCGAATTGGTAAAACCAAGTGGGGCACGCTGAGTGCACCCATTGGGTGAGTCCCCAGACTACCGTCGAATGTTTTGATTCGATCGTAGTCTTAGAAATGCTACTATTTTTCTTTAGTCACCGAAGTGACCTGTCTTTGATGTTTTGTCGATTGACTCTTCAAGAAAATCTTGCGAGCTCATGGCCCGCTATACCGAATTGGAGAACAAACAGATCCAGCTCAACCTTGACTTGAAGCTTGCTCAGAGAACTTGCAAAAGGCAGAGACAAAGCAAAGGTTGGCTGGTGAGAACTTGACGATCGCCTTTGACTTTCTACCCATTCTCAACTCGGGCTTATTGTTATTTTGCGCATAAATTGGAGGAGGCTCAAGAAGAAAGACCACGCCTTGCAGAGGTACGTATATGCTTTGGAGAAAACAAAGCTCATGGAAGAGAAACTGGTCTCACCGGCAAACTCAAGAGGAGAATACCAAACTCAAGGTGCTCTCGACGCGCCAACAAGGAGGTTAGCCGATCAAGAATGACAAAGTTGCTTCGATCGACAAGGTCGGCGAATCAAGGGGAGGAGGAATGATCCGAGGTTTATCTCGGAGGACTCGCTAGAAGCTATTCCTCATGCTTGAAGGTAATTCTCTTATCCGATCGACTTGTCATCATTGACTCAACATAGAACCATTAGCTTGAACTCGAGTCGATGCAGAATTCTCGCTGAACTTCAAGAAGAGACCACGAGTGGAGACAAGCCTCGACCCCATCAACTCTCCCGTGAAGGATGAAGCCGCTATGGACGTGTTCGACCGAGTCTCGTGATTGCCGGTGTGGTGGACTATCTCACTCGATCAAAGCTGCAGGTGACGCTGGATCGACTCAACACCGTCCGACCAGACGCCTTCAATGACCTCGAAGTCCTTAATGACTCGATCGAATGAGGTTCCAAGTCGAGTGCAAGAATGGAAAAGTCTTCGCCGTGTGGTGCCGATGTTGCTCGCTCGTTCGTGTCCACCGCAAGGAGGCGCTGAGGAAAAGTCAGGCCATCGAAGTTGCAATACCAAGAAGTATGATTTCCAATCTTTCATGGAGACTTTCATCGCCGCTGCCACCCGGATTGCCGATGGGATCGACTTTGACCAGTTTGTGGCTCCTTCCAGCCCTCCACCGAGGAGTAAAAACTTTTATGCTCTACCTTAAATTTGCCTCGAATGCCGAAAGTGGTTTTGTAACCGATAAACTTTAGCGGCTTGAGGCCTGGATACTTCTGCATCCTTAGGATGCTATCCGAACTTTACTTATCGTCAAATATGCTTTTGTTTGCCTTAGAGTGAACTTTGCTCTTAGCTCGGATTATGCTTCAATGCTTGAGATGCAGCTCGAGGTGGATCCAATGACCTCACACTTTGTTGCTCTTGCAGTGTAGGAGAAGGAAGCAATGACCTGACCTTCGTCTCTTGCAGATCGGGATGGAGCGACGTTGTACTTGTGGCGCAGTCAAGAGAAGGTAACAATGACCTGCACCTCGTCAGTCCTTATGGATCGGGATGGAGCGACGTTGTACTTGTGGCGCAGTCTCAAGGAAAAGGCAACAATGACCTGCACCTCGTCAGTCTCTTATGGATCGGAATGGATTTCAGATTAGGCGTAGCACGGACTGCAGCTAAGCCCCAGAGTGGGAGGTTTGCTTCCACTCGTAGGATTTTTGGTACTTAGGCGTAGTTCTGGACTGTAGTTAAGCCCCGAGTGGGAGGTTTGCTCTCCACTCGTAGGATTTTTCAAACTTAGGCTAGCACGACTGCAGCTAAGCCCCCGAGTGGGAGGCTTGCTCCACTGTAGGATTTTTCAAACTTAGGCTAGCACTGGACTGAGTAAGCCCCCGAGTGGGAGGTTTGCTCTCCACTGTAGGATTTTTCAAACTTAGGCGTAGCATCGGACTGCAGCCTAAGCCTCCAAGGAGGATTTTTGTGCATAGCTTGAAGGGGAAGGCAACAATGACCTGTACTCGTCAGTCCTTGCAAAGTGCACATTGTATTAAATACTTAGGCTAGTACTTGGACTGCAGCTAAGCCCCCGAGTGGGAAGCTGGCCTCCACTGTAGGATTTAAACACTTAGGCGAGTACTTGACTGCAGCTAAGCCCCCGAGTGGGAGGCTGGCTCACCACTGTAGGATTTTAAAACACTTAGGTGAGTACTTGACTGCAGCTAAGCCCCGAGTGGGAGGCTGGCTCACCACTCGAGGATTTTAAACACTTAGGCTAAACGGATTCAAGTAAGCCCCCGAGTGGGAGGCTGGCTCACCACTCGTAGGATTTTAAAACACTTAGGCAAAACGGATTCAAGTTAAGCCCCCGAGTGAGAGGCTGGCTCACCACTGTAAGGATTTTTTACAAACTTAGCTAAACGGATTCAGAGCTAAGTCACCCACTGGTGGGAATTTTAACAAAAAGTAATAACAATCACGGAAAATTATAATCTTTATGATTTAGATAAACAAACTACAGAGGTACTTTTATTACATCTCACCCGAATGAGCTCTTAGTGTAAAGGGCGGAGCAGCTCGATTCCATGCTCGAGGCTCATCGATCCGGCTCGATGTTGTAAAGATGGTAAGCTCCATGTGAAGAACTATGGTGACGATGAAGGGACCTTCCCAAGTGGGAGCGAGCTTGTGGTTTCTGTGATCCACCTGGAGGACCAGATCTCCTTCTTGAAAGGCTCGGCCTTCACATTTCTGGCGTGGAATCGACGCAAGTCCTGCTGATAGATGGTCGAGCGGATCAGGGCCATTCTCTCTCCTCTTCAAGGAGGTCGATCGCATCTTGACGGGCTTGCTCCGCTTCAGCTTCGTGAGTAGAGTTCACTCGGGGGCATTGGAAGCAGGTCACTCGCAGAACTGCTTCAGCTCCATAGACCATAAAGAATGGAATTCTCCCACGACCGATTAGGAGTGGTCCTCAATCCCCAAAGAACCGACGGAAGTTCGTCAACCCACGCCTCCGCTGCATGCTTGATATCACGATCAACGAGGTTTCAGTCCTTTGAGAATTAGACCATTTGCTCGCTCGCTTGTCCATTCGACTCGGGGTGAGCTATCAAGCATAGTCGACTCGCGTCTCGAGAGGCTAAAAGGCTTTGAACTTGTAGGAATCAAATTTGACCCATTGTCGTGATGATGCTGCGTAACTCCATATCTGAATATCAACTCTCCGATGAAACCGACAAAGAAGCACGATCAAGGTTCTTGATAGGTTTAGCTTTGATCCACTTCGTGAACTTGTCGATCGCCACAAGGAAATGAGTGAAACCACTCCGCCAGCTTCTCAATGGTCCAATCATATCCAACCCCCAAACAGCGTAAAGGCCGACGAGGGAATAGTCTTCAATGCCGAGGCGGGTTTGTGTGACATATTGAGTAGAACCGACATCCTTCACATTTGTCGACTATTTCCTTTGCCATTTCATTCGCTCTTAGGCCAGTAAAACCCGCCGGTATGCTTTTTGCCATGATGGTCCGAGAGGACGATGGTGACCACAGTCCCCGAGTGGATATCATCAAGAATTATCCGACCTTCTTCCGCGTTATGCACTTCTCGCGACTCACCACGCTTTCTCAATAACTGTCCCTTGATCACAAGAAGGCCTTGGATCGACGGATGATCTGTCTAGCGCCTTCTTCATTCTCCGGAGCTCTTTCCTAAAATACGCTGATGTACGGCATCGCTGAGTCGGGAGTGATGACCACGACTTCCATGATTAGGTCGACCACCGCCGGACCTCAACTTCACGGATCGCTGGCACTTTTTGCCGTGGAGCTTCTTCAAGGAAAGGATCCTCTTGAATCGATGGTGCGGATGTGCTCCAAAACACATCACGGAATGGCTTCCTCTTGACCCTATTTTCGCCAAATCATCAAGAACTTGATTTTTCAATGGGTATGTGATGGAGCTCTAACCCTCAAACTTCTTCTCTAGCTTCCTCATCGCATTACAAGAGCTACCATGGCTGGACTTCCGACGCCCCACTCCTTCATCACCTGATTAACCACCAGATCTGAGTCGCCATAGACCATGAGGCGATTTGGACGCCGAGTGAAATGGCCATACGAACCCATACAACAATGTTTCAGATTCTGCTTCATTGTTGGAAGAATCAAAGTGAATCGAGCACATATATGAGCTTATCTCCTCGGGGAAAACCAATACTACCCCAAAGACCGAACCATTCAGCATTTTGGAACCATCAAAGAACATAGTCCAAAGGTTCTAGTGAACTTGAGTCGGTAATCGTTGTTCAATCAACTCGGCGATGAAATCTGCTATTGCTTGGGACTTGATGGCTTTTGCCTCAAACTTGATATCAAGGGAAGAAGTTCAATCGCCCATTTCGCCACTCGACCGCCTATGCCTCACAGTGTAATCTTCGATAACGGGCGTCACGACGATCGTAATGGAATGATCGAGAAGTAATGAGCAACCTTCTTCGGGTCATATAAATCCCATAGACAAGCTTCGATAATGAGGGTATCTTTGCTTCGACGGGTTAACACTTCGTAAAGATAATATATCGGGCGCTGAACTTTGAAGGCTTTTTCCTTCCTCTTCCAACTCGACCGTAGTATCAGATCGACGACTTGTCCTCGTGGATGCAATGTAAGCAGCAACGGCTCCTTGCTGATTGGGGCAGCAAGCACCGTCTGGTGGAGACCGTAGCTTTGAGCTCGCAAACGCTGCATCAGCTTCGGAGTCCACTAACTTGTCCGACTTCTTCATCACCGGTAAAGAGGCAATGCCTTTTCACCGAGGCAGAGATGAATCGACTTAAAGCGCCAAGCATCTAGTAAGCTTCGACATCGGCACACGCATGTATGCTTCATTCGGAGAATAGTGCCAACTTTTTCTTGGTTAGCATCGATTCCTCGTTCAGAAACGAGAAAACCGAGTAGCTTACCACCAGGAACTCCGAATGTGCACTTTGATGGATTAAGCTTGATATCATACCTCCCGAGATTGGCAATGTTTCAGCAAGGTCACCAACAGGTCGGAACCTTTCGTGACTTGACCACAATGTCATCCATGTAAGCTTCCACATTCCGACTGATTTGAGTGAGTAAACACTTATGAATCATCCTCATGAACGTGGTTCGCATTCTTGAGGCCGAATGGCATGGTGACATAACGAAGCACCAATGGAGTGATGAAAGCTGTTTTGATCTCGCTGGTCCATATAGACGGATCTGATGATACCCGGAATATGCGTCTAAAAAAGACAACCGCTCACATCCCGCAGTCAAGTCGACTATTTGGTCGATGCGAGGAAGAGGAAAATGATCTTTCGGGCAGTCCCGATTGATATGTTTGAAGTCGATGCACATGCGCAGTGAATTGTCCTTCTTAGGGACCATGACCACATTGGCGAGCCACCGAGTGGTAAGTTTCTCGATAAACTCTGCGCTAAGAGCCGAGCCACCTCCTCGCCTATGGCCTTTCTTCTCGATGGCGGACCGTCAAGATGTTCTTCGACAGGTTTGACTTTTGAGTCGACTCGCAGACGGTGCTCAGCCAGCCCTCGAATACCCGCATGTCGCAGGCTTCCATGCAAAGATGTCCCAGCTTCACGGAGGAACCGGACTAACGCTTTCTTCCTATTTGGAGTCGAGGTTGTTGAGATGTTGGTCGGAGCAGCATTGGGGTCGGTCGGGTGAATATGAACCTGCTTCGCCTCACGACGATCAAATGCCAACTCAGAAGGGCTTTTGGCTCGCAACAAATCACTCGGATCTGCAGCTTCGATATTCTTGCAATTCACCATGCCATCCGAGCATCAGCAATCTTAGAGCCTTCGAAACACTCTTCCGCTTTCTTCCGATTGCCGGATAGTGATCACACCTTGGGGCCGGGCATCTTCAACTTAAGGTACACATAACATGGTCGAGCCATGAACGGGCATACCCGCCTTCCCGAATAGCGTGATAAGCGCCTGAAATCCACGACTCAAAGGTCAACTTTTCTTACGAAAAATTTTGTAGTCACCAAAACCACATCGAGAGCAATTTGGCGAGTGACTCAGCCTTCTTTCCGTGAATGACCCATGGAAGCTCATGTTGTCGGTGCCGAGTCCGACATCGGAATGCCCATCCCTTTCAACGCCTCTCGATACAAAATGTTCAAACCATCGCCACCATGCATCAAAACTTTGGTCACCGAGTGCCTTCAACGACCGGATCGACCACCACCGCTTGCCTCCCTGTGGTGGCTAATGTGTCGGGTGATCGACTTGTCAAATGTGATGGCAGTCCGGGACCATTTCAGATAATTGCGCCGTTACAATATTCACTTTCGGTTGATAACTTTCAATCGACTTTTGCTTTCAACGCCAAGAAAATCATCGTGGTGGAATTAACCGGGGTATCCACCGTCACTATCTTCCTTGTCCTCAACTTTGTCCGACCCCTTTCCTTATCCTTGCTGCTTCCCTTGGAATTGCTGAATCAAGAGCCGACACATCGAAAGTGGTATGCTTCGTAAATGAGTTTACCTCTTCATCTTTCTTCGTGTGCATGTGACATGGCAAATCCAACACATCATTCCCATCCTGGTCTTTCACCTTCTTGGGGTTCCACGACCCTTGGGTTTCCTTAAACTTTCCCGGGTCACAGCCAAGGCTTCTCCGGGAGCGGCTGGCTCGGCTTTATGCCTTCGCCCGATCGAGTTCCCTCCCGGCTTCATTAGTGGCTGACTTGTACTTACCGGCCCGAGCCGATCTTCTTCTTCACCATTAGCGCATTTGGTGGAAATCTCCATCATCCGACTCAGTGGTCATATCTCCCGTCCGGATCAATTTCAAACTCAACTCCCTGTTTTGACACCTTCCTTGAAAGCACAGATCGCCTCGTGATCGATACATTCTCAATTGTGTGGTAAGGTAATCCATCTCCGGATGTAGTCTCTCAAAGTTTCATTCGACTTCAGTACACACGATCGCTGCTCATTAACCCTCGCTGTCGCTTGCAAGTCCCTTCAAATGTCCTCGACAAACACTCGGCAAAATCTTCCCAAGTATAAATATCTGGGTGCTAACTGATTCAACCATGCTCCGCCAACCTCCAACATAAGGCAAATGCTTCATAGCTACTCATCATTACCGCCTAATCTGGTCAGCCACCGGTAGTCCTCAAGCCAAGTGTCGCTTGACTCACCGGTGAACTTATCGACTCCGCCAACCCTGAAGTTGGGAGGAATCATCGCGCTCGATGGCCCGCTAAAACACTCGCCCCGAGACATGAACTCACGCTGAGGGAACATCTCTCATGGCCTTTCGATGAGCTTCCTGTTCTGTCACTCAAGCCTTGAACGATAATGGATCTTGCATCAAAGACCGCTCGGGTCGATCGAACTTTTCGCCAAAGACTGCGGTCAAGCGCTCTGCATCTTGTTGCCGAGTAAGCGATGATCCACCCTTGGGGAGGGGTGGGCACTGACGCCATCATTGTGATCGAATTGGTGCTCATACGTTCGGGGTTCCTGTATCGATCATCACGCCGCATCCTCGCTCTCACGCCGGGGCAATCTTGGACTATGGGCCGACCGATTGAATTCGCAATGACGGATCTGCGTGAATCCTGTTCCGCGGATCGTGATAGACTGAATTTTATCTCCTGCTGCCAAGTAAATCTTTGATCTATTGTAAACCTCTACCCGCCCGATCGAAGGCTGAATCGACTCGCTATACGGCTGCACTGCTAAATTCTGAATCGGAGTTTGTATACCTGAGTTGGTTGTGGAAAGAGCCGACGCCGACCGGATTCGAACCCGTGGACGCGGCGCTTGCCGAGAACTCACCGAGGTTCTCCAAGAAAGCGACGCCAGGTTAGCTGTTGCCGATCCTCCAAGGCACGAGCCTTGGGGGCTTTCCAATGATAGGAGTGTGAAGCGATCCATGTTCCGCGGCGGTTCTTCCTCTCGCAGCAAGTGAGGGGCTCGTTGGTACTCTTCGTGAGCTTGCGCCAGATCGCTTCCACCATCGCCTCCGCCGGCGGGGGAATCCAGAGGACTCGGTCCGCCGACCATCGTAACTCTCGCCGCCGATCACTGCTATCGCACTCGGATGCGTCATGAGCCACCGACAGATCAAACAGCCAGAGAGATTCGTCAGCTCGATTGTCGCGACTTGGGAAGTGGCCGATTAGCGAGCCACCGATGCTCACCCACCGCTAAGCCTCGACCGACCGAGCGCTTGCGCCGCGGAGACTCGCGGAGGACAAGAAAGAACCGACCCATACTGGTCGACGGTTGCCGCAGGAGGACGCCGACGACGCGAAGTGCGCGCTCGCTGACGGGAGCGCCGACGCCGAGAGGAGCCTCCGGCCAAGCGGAGTCGCTCATGGCGATGAACGTGAGCGACCGAGACGGATCTCGCCCTCACCAAAACTCCACCAAACCATGATGTAGGAGATCGAAGAATCCCAACTTCTCCAAAAATCGCTAGAACACCTGCCCCACAAGGGGAGCCAACGTCGTGGGTTCTAAGTCCGACAGAGAATGGGGGTAGGTATGGAGAGGCAAGATACTAGCTATGGAGAAGTTGTATACGCATCGAGTTTTACGAGTTCAGCCCTTCTGACGAAGTAACAGCCCCACGCCTAGGAGCCCGGAGGCGGTCGACTAGATTATATGCGATGAATTACATGTGGTGCGAACCCTTCTACCGTGGAGGGGTGGCTTATATAGAGTGTGCCAGACCCTGCATAGCCCACGAGCGGAGGGTTAAAGGTACATTAAGACCATGCGCATCGGTAACGCTACATAAAGTGTCATCATGACCATAAAGACTACTTAACTACGACTGCTAGGACACCGAGTGGTCTTCATGGTGGAGTGTCTTTGAGTCTGTCGAGTGGAATCCTCCTGTGTCGATCGGAAGGCAGTTTATTCTATGGATGTCCTTGGGGAGGGTATTGGACAGGTTCATGACCCACCCTAGGTACATGACTTCATCACGCGACGACTCAGCCGCCGCTTACAGGCCGACGACCATGCCGCCGCTCACTGCGAACCATCGCCGCCACGACGACAGATTGGATCGGCCGCCACCACGCACGCTTAGGGCACCGCACTACCCCTAAGATATAGAGATAACATATGATTTGATCTCATGTTTGCTACCCTCCTCTAGTGTCAAAAATCGTTTATATTATGGGATGATGGAGTAGTTTTGTAGCAACTCATATTTGTTTGTCAATTATTACTATATACGGATATTGATTTGCATATGATTAGATCCATGTTTGTTAGTTTTGTAGCAATTATTCTGCTCTTTTGTCAAACATGAGAACCTTTTTTTGTCAAAACAGTTCTTCAAAGTTTCTAGTACAGTACAGGATTTAGGATGCCCTCCACTTGGAGACTGGCTATCTTTCTTCGGCCTTGAGATACCACCTTCTTTATATTGGAGCAGAACCATGTGGGTGTATCGGAGATCCCACTAGTAGAAAAATGTGGCTTTGGTTGGTTGTCAAGCCAGCCCATTAGTCTCGGGGTCTCAGAATTTAACCGGGACCACATGGGGGTATGCCTGTTTCAGCTTCTTGGCCAGGTCGGTCTGGCCTCGGAGGCATTTGTCCTCTCTGCAGGGACTCCATTTGTCCCGTGTTCTAGGCACTAACCTGACCAATGGCCTCGCCCCGGCCCATGTACAGCTATTCATGGTTCGTGCTTTAGAACCTGGACAGTATAGGGGTTTTTAGTCCCGGTTCCAGCCACGAACTGGGACCAATGAGTTGCCTATATATCCCATCACAGCAGCAGCAGCACTCCATGCTGGCTCGCTTTTTCTCGGCTTTGGTGAGGGGAGAGCTTGTGGTGCTTCCAGGTCACCTCCTATGCATATGAGGTGTTCATGAAATGCCCGAGCCACACTAGTTAAGCTTTCTCCTCTCAAGCTCCCACCTCCAAGCTCCATTTTCCTTCCGAGATTTTCTAGGTTTACGGGTCTCGTCACGTCCGGTCTCCTGCCTTTCACCGCCGACGCCATACAGATCTCGCCGCCGGCACCACTGCGGGGAGCCTCTTGTTCTCATCTTCTTTCCGAAAGAAAAATTTTTACTTTAGATAGATACTTGTCTAATTTTCTTACTTTTATTATTGCTTGTTATTATATAGTGCGATGGTTTTGTATCTACTTCGCTAGCCTCCCTTGGCCCCGCTTCTATGATTCCGATGTGGTATATATTATCTTTTATAACTATTTGGTCTATTTATTATTTATGACAATTATGTTCACCAACGTGATATAGGATTTTATTTATCTAGGAGGTATATAAGGAACTGAAATTCGAATCCACCCTTTTTTTCGAGAGATTAAATTTAGTTGAAGAAGAAAAACAATTACTTGAAGAAAAAAGTAAAAAATTGAGGAGGAGAAGATGATATTGAGTTGTATGTTATGGATCTCGCCGATGATCATAAGATCAAGATGGACGCAATGCTGCTTTGAAGATTAGAAAGATTAGAAAATATGCCATTCATAATGAGGTTTGATATCATTCTGCCATTGGATCAATTGTTACCTTGGATGCCATTATGACCGTGATTTGTTGTTGCATACTGAAATGTTTTACGAGTTTCAATGTATGGTTTAATAAGATGCTCGAGAGTTATATGTTGTTCAATGAGAACTATGTATGTACTTTGGTTTTAATGTGATGACGAACTTCTAGTAATTGGGGCACTTATCTATCCATGATGTTCTCAGAATTGTTTTTTATAACTTAATTTAATTATATATAATGCACGCAGATGAACCGGCAATGGATGTATGGCTGATGCATACACCTCCTAGTATGTTAAGGGCGTGCATAATTTTCTTGAAGTGGCTGCATGGCAAACAAGCGTATGGTTTTTTATGTGCTGTCCATGCCCTATATGTGGAATACGGGTCTTACTCTCGACCGGAAAATCCTTCACAACCACCTGCTTTTATAAGGGTTTCTCATGCCACACTATAATGTTTGGACCGTATTATGAGAAATAGGGGTTAGGTGATGGAAGACAATCAAGAAGAAGAGAACGATGACAACTATGTGCCCCCGAATACGGTGATGTCTGCAAGGGGGAAGTCTGCTGAAGATCAAGAGGAACCAAACGAATAGTGTTCGGCGATGAGGACTCCGCCGTTCATTGTTGATGCAAGGAGATGGGCCGAAGTCAAAAGGAGAAGTCAAGTTCGATTGATGTTAGAGGATCACAAAAAGGTTGTAAAATTCTAATCATGTTAAGATGGCAACACAAAGCCCTTGGATCAGCATCGGAATGCCGCAAAGGAAGGCAGAGAATGATGTGCCTGATAAAGGATTTGAGAAGTTATCAAAATATTGAAGAAGAAGCTCTAAAGGATAACGAACGGCCCGACAAAGACGTGACAAGAGCAAAGAAGGTTGTATGCCGCTCCAGGATTGGAGGTGCAGAAGATACATGCATGCCCTAATGATCTGCATTCCCCTATCAAGGTGCGCATTTAGGATTTGAACGCGATGCCCGTATGAAGTGCGGCATTGGCGGTATAAGATCGCATAAGATGACCCTCAGATGTTGACGCAAGCCCCCAGGGAAGAGGGTTCTCGCGAAGGTGATGTGGTATGTCCTATAATACCATGGTTGAAACGACTGCTCGTAAACCAAGAGCATGCCAAGTTGATGCGATGGCACAGCTTAGGACCGTGAAGAAAGACGGGAAGTTGAGAGCAACTACGCTTACGGGTCGCAGCGGAGAAAATCTCCAGAGAAAGTACAGCTGAGTTTGCAGTGACCCAAGGAACGATGGTTTGGTTTAAGCATGGATGGTATTAATCCTTTCGGGAGCAGAAAGCAGCAATCACAACACCGCCCGTGACTCCATGTATGTACAACCTTCCTCCCTGATGTGCATGAAGCGAAGTTCATTATGATGCCGCTTCTCATCCAAGGCCCTAAGCAACCCAAAGAACGACATTGATGTGTACTCTAGGCCATCAGTTGAAGAACTTTACAGCTGTGGATTGGAAAAGGTGTAAGTGTGTGGGATGAGCACAAACAGGAGGAATTTAACTCATAAATCTGTCGCTAATTGTGACCATCAACGATTATTCCCGCTTCTCAAGAACTTTTTCGTGACAAAATAAACAAGGATACCACGATGCACACAATCGCTTAGCTAACACCAAAGTATATACTTGGACAATGTAGGAAGAATGTGTACTGGGCTATCGCCCATTTCTTCCCACCAACCATCAATGTCGAAAGAAAGGCAAGCATTTCAAAGGCAAGGCAGATCATCGTAAGAAGCTCGCCATGCGACCGTGATCACGCATTTACATATGGTCAATGATTTACATGTAATCTTTGGAAAGGGTCCCGGACTATCTGTTCAATGATGCCGAGGACACGCACCCATGTGGAAGAATAAATCTATATTTTGGGACCTCGAGGGAGTCCTGATTAGGGGTATCGACTGCCGGACCGTGTACAACGTCCTGACTATTGAAGCGTGAAGATAAAGACTCAAGACTTCGCCCGTGGTCCGAATGGGACTTTCCTTTGGCGTGGAAGGCAAGCTTGCGATCCGGATATTATATTTCCTTCCTTGTAACCGACTCCATGTAAACCCTAGCCTCTCCGTGTCTATATAAACCGAGAGGTTGGTCCTTAGAAGGCCGATCACAATTACAATCATACTATCATAGGCTAGCTCTTAGGGTTTGGCCTCTATGATCTCGTGGTAGATCTACTCTTGTACTACCCATATCATCAATATTAATCAAGCCGGAAGTAGGGTTTTACCTCCATCGAGAGGGCCCAACCAGGTAAACATCTATGTGCCTTGCTTCCGTTACCATCAGCCTTGACGCACGATCAGGACCCCTACCCGAGATCCGCCGGTTTTGACACCACATTGGTGCTTTCATTGAGAGTTCCTCCGGTCGCCGCCATCGGGCTCGATGGCTCCTTCAACCATCGCCAATAACCCGAAACGGACAATCACGACGAGCATGACTTAGACTCTTGTCGGACAAAGCTTGGGGTATCACCCCGATTAGCCTCGGACCTAAACCGAGCAGGTCGCTGTTCGAGGACGGAGGGTGGACCCCGCCCCAGATCGCAGACTCATCGGGCGTTGAGCCAAACACGTGCCTTACCTCTGGTGGCCTATGACTTAACTCGGATTCTTATCCGATGTTGAGTCCGCCCAGACTCCGAACCGTTGAGCCAAAGGTTGGGCTACGGTAATGGAATTCACCGGCGGAAATTTTTGGGCACTCGCCTTTAACGACCTGCTTAACTCGTTGAAAACTCTGTCTTTGACAGAAATTTCGCCAAACCACGCCTCCCGGCGGGAAGGGCAAGAAGAAATTGCTGCCCACCCACCACCCATTTCATAGCCACGGGTCGACATTTAACCGACATGCCGATTGACCAAGACATCGATGGTATGGACGAATGCAGGAGAAGATGTGGGAATCTATGGGGCGCCGGACTTCCCTCGTCACACGACATATACATGGTGGATACACCCAAAGAGGACAAGGCAAACCGGACGATAAACCCCGACAAAGCAAAGCGACGGGCAGACGCCGCTCTAAGTCCAGCAACAAGAAAATAGTGACAAAAGCGCCGAAGGATCGACAATACAATCAACTCAAGGCAACAACAACCATAGGACCAAGGGGAGCAGGATTTAACCAGGTCACCCCGAAACAGTTAGGAGCAGTATCAAGACAATGATCCCGACGACGAGGTTATCAAACGAACCAGCTCAGAAAATGGTCCGATAATGATGCAATCCCGAAAACACGTGGAACGAGTGTAACACCCCCGAGAATCATGCTACAAGATCCCTTCCAATGATGCCTTGTCATCATTGTTACTGGCTAATCTTCACTTGATCCAAATCACCAATTCAAATTCAAATCCAATCTAAAGTCAAAACTCTTATTTGTCGACAGAGATCTAAAATGTTCATCTTGTGGCAAATAGTCATTTGTTAATATTGGTGGTGAACCAACATTTTTGCAAGGTGTTTAATTGGCCTAAAGCAATTAAAGCAAGGGCTAAAACAATAGTTTAAATGCCTTTTACTTTATAAAATTTCAAACTATTTCAAAAGCCTCACAACTTTTTTGTGGCAAAGTAACTATTGTAATGTAATTATGTGGCCAAGTCCCACATTTTACAAAATCCTTTTGGCAGCCCAATATTACCATGCTTTTTCCAAAAAGAAAAGAGCAAGGTAAAGAAAAGAAACCCCCCACCCCTCGGGCCTTTTGTCATCCGGCCCAACCCAGAGCCCACCTCCCCTGGTCGCCTCCTCCTCTGCTCACCACTCCAGCGATCAAGGCCGCTGGTCGCCACCAACCTCGCGCGCCCCTGCGGGAAGGGATAAGGTGACGCCCTCGACGCCTCGCC
>JAHIAM010015350.1:0-12790 GCA_021605205.1 Aegilops longissima | reverse complement strand
GCGTAACGAGATTGAACAAGGTATAAGATACCGACGATCAATCTGCAAGTACAATACCGCTAGACAAAGGGAATTGTATACGGATCGATTGAGTCCTTGACATCGGGTTCATCCGATGAGATCTGGGAACATGTGGGAGCCAACATGGGTATCCAGATCCCCTGTTGGTTATTGACCGAGAACGCCCCATGTTCAGATGTCTCCCGAACCGAGGGTCTACCTTAAGGTTCTGACCTTAGGGTTATATAGGAAGCTTGTATGTGGTTACCATGTTGTTGAGTCCCGATGATATCCGGACGTCACGAGGAGTTCCGGAATGGTCCGAGGTAAAGATTTATATATGGAAAGTTTTCGGGTTCCTAAAAGGGTTTTTTCTTGAAACGGAAGCCTTAAGGTTCCGGAGGATTTGAGGGTCCGGAGGTCCGAAATTGTTCCACCACGTCCAACACAGAGCATGGGCTGGGGGGGCCCCCATAATGGGCCGGAACCAGCCCCCAAGGCCCATGCGCAGGGAGGGGGAACCCGGGTGAGGGCTCCACTTGACTTGGGAGGCACCTCCCTCTGGCCGCCCCCCAAGTCCCATCTAGGGCTGGCCGCACCCCTTGGGGTGGAAAGGGGCGCAGCCCCTTTCCCTATATATATTGAGGTTTTGGGCTGCCCAACACACAGAACCTCCCTCTTGGTGCAGCCCCCGCCTCCTCCTCCTCCTCCCTTGGTGCTTGGGCCCCGGGATTGCCACGCCCCTCCATCACCACCACGCCCAGTTGCTGTTGGATGGAGTCTTCTCAACCTCTCCTCTCCCTTGCTGGATCAAGGCGGAGACGCCACCGGCTGTACGGTGTTGAACGCGGGGGCCGTCTGCTGCACTAGGATTCCGGTGATTTGAATCACAGAAGACCCTTCAACCCCGTTTCATGAACGCTCCGCATCTACAAGGGTATGTAGATGCACCTCCTTCCTCGCTAGATTCTCCATAGATTGATCTTGGTGATGCGAGAAAATTTTGAATTTGCCACGCTCCCCAACAAAGGGTATCGAGCCAGGTTTTGAGATTCTTTGCACGGTAGAACACAAAGTAGTTGTGGGCTGATTTTGTTCAATATGCTTACCCTTTAGTCCAATCTTGTTTCGACGGTATTGGGGATGGCGCCCGGACCGACCTTACACGCATTTACGGAGACAGGTTCCACGATCCATGCACTTGGTATAAGGTGGCTAGGGTGCCGCCTCCCACTTTAGTGGAACGGATTCGGAAAAGGGTCCTTATGAAGGGTAAATAGCAATTGGCATATCACGCTGTGGTTTTATGAGGTAAGAAACGTTTGCTAGAAACCCATAGCAGCCACGAAACATGCAACAACAATTAGAGGACGCCTAACTTGTTTTTGGGTATGCTTTGATGTGATATGGCCAAGAAGAATGTGATGAATGATATGTGATGTATGAGATTGATCATGTTCTTGTAATAGGATTCACGACTTGCATGTCGATGAGTATGACAACCGGCAGAGCCATAGGAGTTGTCTTTATTTATTTTGACCTGCGTGTCATTAAACAACGCCATGTAATTACTTTACTTTGTTGCTAACCGTAGCCATAGTAGTAGAAGTAATAGTTGGCTAGACAACTTCATGAAGACACGATGATGGAGATCATGATGATGGAGATCATGGTGTCATGCCGGTGACGATGATGATCATGGAGCCCCAAGATGGAGATCAATGGAGCTATATGATATTGGCCATATCATGTCACTACTATATAATTGCATGTGATGTTTATTATGTTTATGCATCTTGTTTACTTAGAAACGACGGTAGTAAATAAGATGATCCCTTACAAAATTTCAAGAAGTGTTCTCCTCGACCGGCACCGCTGTTACATTGTCGCTTCTAAGCACCACGTGATGATCGGGTGATGGATTCTTACGCTCACATACAACGGTGTAAGATGATTTAACAAAAAAAAACATTGGGTTAACTTGACGAGCCTAGCATGTGCGGAAATGGCCTCAACACGGAGACCGAAGGTCGAGCATGAGTCGATAGTAGATACGATCAACATGAAGATGTTCACCGATGATGACTAGTCCGCCTCACGGATGATCGGACACGGCCTAGTTGACTGGATCATGTAATCACTTAGATGACCGAGGGATGTCTATTCGAGTGGGAGTTCATAAGATGAACTTAATTATCTTGAACATAGTCAAAAGACCTTTTGCAAATTATGTCGAAGCTCGCGCTTTAGTTCCACTGCTTAGATATGTTCCTAGAGAAAATATAGTTGAAAGTTGAAAGTAGCTTATGCGGACAAGAGAAAGCTTATGTCCTTAATGCACCGCCAAGAGTTGAACCCCAAACGCCGCTTGTGGATGTTTAAACATCGACATACACGCTTTTGATAACTACGTGATAGTTCGCTTAAACGGTTTAGAGTTGAGGCACCAAAGACGCTTTCAAACGTCATGAACATATAAGATGTTTGAGGGCTGAAATTGGGATTTCGCTCGGCTCACGCCAAGAGGTATGAGACCTCCGACGATTTTCTTAGCCTGCAAACTAAGGGAGAAAAGCTCAATCGCTGAGCTTGTGCTCGATTGTCCGAGTAAACAATCACTTAAATCGAGGGGAGTTGAACTTCCGATGAGATAGTGATGTTTTCCAAAGTCATTGCCACCAAGCTGCTAGAGCTTCGGATGAACTATAACAAATCAGGGATAGATATGATGATTCTGAGGTATTCGCGTTTTGACATCGCAAAGTAGAAATCAAGAAGGAGCATCAATTGTTGATGGTTGATGGAACCACTAGTTTCAAGAAGGGCAAGGGCTAGAAGGGAACTTCATGAAACGGCAAATCAGTTGTTGCCCAAAGGAAGGAACCCAAGGTTGAACCCAAACCCGAGACTAAGTGCTTCAGATAAGGGGAAAGCCAACCGGAGTAGAATTACCCTAGATACTTGGTAGATAAGAAGGCAAAGGTCGATAGAAGTATATTTGATATACATTATGTTAATGTGTACTTTACTAGTACTCCTAGTAGCACCGGGTATTAGATACCTTCCTTGCAAATGCTAGTAACTCAAATAAAAGCTACGAATAAAAGGAGACTAGCTAAAGGTGAGTCGATTATATGTGTTGGAATTATTTCAAGGTTGATATGATCAAACATCGCACGCCCCTCTACCATCAAGATTAGTATTAAACCAGAATAATTATCATTTGGTGTTTTGCTGAGCATAGACATGATTGGATTATGTCTATCGCAATACGGTTATTCATTTAAGGAGAATAATGGTTACTTATTTATTTGAATAATACCTTCATGGTCTTGCACCTAAAAATGGTTTATTGAATCTCGATCGTAGTGATACACATTTTCATGCCAAATGTATAAGATAGTAATGATAGTACCACTTACTGTGGCAATCGCCATGTAAGTCATATTGGTGTAAACGATGAAGAAGCTCCATGTTGATGGATCTTTGACTCACTCATTTATGAAAAGTTTGAGACATGTAACCATGTCTATTGGTGTATATGCATGAAGAAACTCCATGCGATGGATTGTTTGACTCACTTGATTTTGAATCACTTGAGATATGCAAACATACCACATGGGCAAGATGACCAAAAGCCTCGGTTTCAAAGAAGATGGAACAAGGTAGCAACCTTGTTGGAAGTAAACATTTTGATGTGTGCAGTCCAATGAGTGCCGAGGCATGCAAAGGAATATCATTATGTTCGACTTCACGATGATTCGAGTATATGTTAAGTATATTTACTTGATGAAACACAAGTCTGAATTGTTGAATGGTTCAAGTAATTTGAGTGAAATTGAAGATCTTGGACAAGAGGATAAAATGTCTGGATGTGATCATAGAGATGGATGTCTGAGTTATTAGTTTTGGCACACTATTAAGACATTGTGGAAATTGTTTCACAATTAATACCCCGAACACCATAGTGTGATGGTGTGTCCCAACATCATAGTTGCACCTTATTGGATATGGTGCGATTATGATGTCTCTTATCGATTTACCACTATCGCTCATGGGTTAGGCATTAGAGACAACCACACTCACTTAAATAGGGCACCACAATTCCGCTGAGACGACACCGCTTTGGAGAAACCTAAGTTGTCGCTTTCAAAAGTTTGGGGCTGCGACGCTTATGTGAAAAAGTTTTCAAAGTTGATAAGCTCAACCCAAAGCGGATAAAATGCATCTTCATAGGACACCCAAAACGGTTGGGTATACCTCCTAATTCAGATCCCAAAGCAATAGGGATTGTTTTTGAATCGGTCCTTTCTCGAGGAAAAGTTCGCCTCTAAAAGTTGAGGAGGATGGTGGAGACTTGATGAGGTCATTGAACCCACTTCAACAAGTGTAGGGCAAAAGGAAGTTGTTCCCTGGGCACCTACACCAATTGAAGTAGAAGCTATGATAGTGATCATGAAGTTTCGGATCAAGTCACTACGCACTGAGGGTGACAAGGATGCCATTTCGAAAGTGGTACAAGAATCCTGTTTGAAGGTCATGTTGCTAGACAACAATGAACCCACGAGCTATGGAGAAGCGATGGTGGGCCCAAATTCGACAAATGGTTAGAAACCATGAAACCGAGGAAGGATCCATGTATCATAACAAAGCATGGATTTTGGTGGACTTGCCATGATCGGCAAGCCATTGAGATGAATGGATCTTTAAGAAGAAGACGGACGGGACAATATCACCGCCTATGAAGCTCGACTTGTTGGCAAGAGTTTTCACAAGTTCAAGGAGTTGACTACGGAGATTCTTCATTCAGAAGCGATGCTTAAGTCCGCCGGAATCATGTTAGCATTAGCTGCATTTATGAAATCGCGATGGATGTCAAAACGAAGCCTTACCGCTTTATAAGGAAAGGTTGTATGGATACAATCAAAAGTTTTGTCGATCCTAAGGATGCTAAGAGGTATGCCGGCTCCAAAATCCTTTCTAAGGACCGGAGGCATCTCGGAGTTGGAATGTGCACTTTGATGAGATGATCAAAGATTTTGGGTGTATACAAAGTTTATGAGAAACTTGTATTTCCAAAGAAGTGAGGAGCACTATAGAATTTCCGATGAGTATATGTTGTTGACATATTGTTGATCGTAAATGATGTAGAATTTCCGAAAGCATATAGGGTTGTTTGAAAAGTGTTTTCAATAGAAAACCTGGATTAGGCTACTTGAACATTGAGCATCAAGATCTATGAGGATAGATCAAAACCGCTTAATGGTACTTTCAAATGAGCAATATTTTGACATGATCTTGAAAGTGTTCAAGATGGATCACCAAAGAAGGAGTTCTTCCCGAGATGGGTATGAAGTTAAGAGTTAAAGCTCACCACCGGCGTAAAAGAGAGAAAGGATGAAGGTCGCCCCTATGCTTTAGACGAGGCTCTATAGTATGCTTGCGGTACCGGACCGAAGTGTGCCTTGCCATGAGTCACCAAGGTAACAAGAATGATCCAGAATGGGGATCATTGACAAGGGTCAAAAATTGTCCTTGGAGTAAATAAGGACATGTTTTCGATTATGGAGGTGATAAAGAGTTCGCGGAAGGGTTACGCCGATGTAAGCTTTAACACCTATCCGAAAGTGACTCGAGTAGCAAACCGGATACGATAGTGGAGCAACTATTTGGAATAGCTCCAAGTGGAGCGTGAAAGCAATTTAAATATGACATAGAGAATTTGGAGTACACACGGATCCGAAAGGTTCGCACCTGACTAAAAACCTCTCACAAGCAAAACATGATCAAACCCCGTAACTCATTGAGACTTAATCACATGGTGATGTGAACTAGTTTAAGACACTAGTAAACTTTTGGATGTTGGTCACATGGCATGTGACCTATCCGTTAATCACATGGCGGTGAACTAGATTATTGACTTTAGTGCAAGTGGGAGATTTGGAAATATGCCCTAGAGGCAATAATAAATTAGTTTTATTATATTTCCTTGTTCATGATAATCGCTTATTATTCATGCTATAATTGTATTGACCGGAAAAGCAATACATTGTGGATACATAGACAACACCATGTCCCTAGTAAGCCTCTAGTTGACTAGCTCGCTGATCAATAGATGGTTACGGTTTTCCAATGGACATTGGATGTCATTGATAACGGATCACATCATTAGGAGAATGATGTGATGGACAAGACCCAATCCTAAGCCTAGCACAAAGATCGTAGTTCGGATGCTATAGCTTTTCCAATGTCAAGTATTCTTCCTTAGACCATGAGATCGGCAACCTTGACACCGAGGAGTGCTTTGGTGTATCAAACCCACAACGAATCGGGTGACTATAAAGGTCACGGTATCTCCGAAAGTGACCATTGGGTTGACACGGATCGAGATGGATTTGTCATCCGAAGACGGAGAGGTATCTCCGCCCACTCGGAGGACATCATCATATGTGCACAATGTGACCAAGGGGTTGATCACGGGATGATGTGTTACGGAACGAGTAAAGAGATTTGCCGGTAACGAGATTGAACAAGGTATAAGATACCGACGATCAATCTCGGCAAGTACAATACCGCTAGACAAAGGGAATTGTATACGGATCGATTGAGTCCTTGACATCGTGGTTCATCCGATGAGATCATCGTGGAACATGTGGGAGCCAACATGGGTATCCAGATCCCCTGTTGGTTATTGACCGAGAACGCCCCATGTTCAAGATGTCTCCAACCCGTAGGGTCTAACACTTAAGGTTCGGTGACGCTTAGGGTTTATAGGAAGCTTGTATGTGGTTACCGAATGTTGTTCGAGTCCCTGATGAGATCCCGGACGTCACGAGGAGTTCCGGAATGGTCCGAGGTAAAGATTTATATATGGAAAGGTTGTTCTGGTTCCTAAAAAGTTCGGTTTTTGATTGTACCGGAAGCTCTGGGTTCCGAGGTCCGGAAATTGTTCCACCACGTCCCAACACAGTAGCATGGGCTGTAGGGGGGCGCCCAGCCATAATGGGGCCAAGGGAACCAGCCCCCAAGGCCCATGGCATGGGAGGGGGAAACCCCAAGGGGAGGGCTCCACTTGACTTGGGAGGCACCTCCCCCTTGGCCCCCAAGTCCCATCTAGGGCTGGCCGCACTCTTGGGGTGGAAACTTTGGGGCGCAGCCCCCTTTCCCCTTATATACTTGAGGTTTTGGGCTGCCCAACACACGAGAACCTCTCCTCTTGGTGCAGCCCCGCCCTCCTCCTCCTCCCTCCCTTGGTGCAGGCCCGCGGATTGCCACGCCTCCATCACCACCACGCCTGGTGCTGTTGGATGGAGTCTTCTCAACCTCTCCCTCTCTCCTTGCGGATCAAGGCGGGAGACGCCACCGGCTGTACGGTGTTGAACGCGGAGGTGCCGTCTGCTCGCACTAGGATCTCCGGTGATTTGAATCACGACGGCACGATTCCTTCAACCCTGCTTCATGAACGCCTCGCTTAGCGATCTACAAGGGTATGTAGATGCACTCTCCTTCCCTCCTGTTAGATTCTCCATAGATTGATCTTGGTGATGCGAGAAAATTTTGAATTTCCCACGCCCCAACAATTGCATCCACTTCAATTTTTCATCGACCTGCTCACGGCCAGGAATGACGTTTTCATTAGATCCCATTGGGATCTCATAGTCTTTCCAAAAGGAACAACTTCCTTGATGGTATGGAGGAAATTGAACAAGATCAATTGATTTTCGGATGAGCTGGTCATAGGCCTCATTTTCTTCGCAACAAGAATCGAAAGCCGATGCTTTCCTTTTCTTCACAGCCGTCGCTCAAGAGTTTGGGTTTTTTCACATCGAGGCGATGGAAGAATTGGAGTTGGAGTTAGGCGAGGAGTTGAGGAATGTGGTTCGCTTTTCAAAGGAACGGGCAGCCTTCCTTGAGCAGCTTTCAAAGACCATCGGTGGGTGCCCGCAATTTCTTCAATGGGCCGAATGGGATCATCACTCGAACTAGCATTTTCATCCAGGTTGAACGCCATTAGGCAAAGGGCATGTTCTTCAATGGTTAATGAGGCTTCACCGAGGAATTTCATGTTGCACCGGGCTGCAACATTTGTGAATTTCTTCGTCAGTTCACAAATGACCTTGGCCTTGCCAATCAAAGATAGTATGAATCAAGTTTTTGCCGAGGTCTTGAATTTCTGTTTGGACCTTGAGAAGCTCCTCGTGTCATCTTGACAACATTTTTCTTCGTGAACTTCTCCTTCCCATTGAGCCTTTTTGATTTTTGCCTTCTCAAACTTCCATTTTTCTTCAGCTATGAAGTGAGTCAACATATGACTTTGTCCGTGTCGGATGAAGGTCCATAGGGGTATTGGGACCTTTGGCAGATCAATATAGTCGAGGATTTTCTTCGATCCAATAGCAGGGGCACAAATGTGCCTTTGGCTCTAGCGGCCTTTTCTTTGACGGTCTCGATGATTTCCGCAGTTCATCATCGATGCCTCATCATCGGGCACATGGAATGCAACCTGCTTTTCCTTGGCTAGGCCGAGGACCTCGCCCATTGTTGCTTTGGTCTTCACCAGTCGGGCCCTTGAAGAAATGGGAGGGCCGAGAACTTGCAAACGCCGAGGCAATTGAGAAGCCAGCAGTCCTTTGACATGTAGCTAGGTGCACAGGAACTCAAGGTTTTGACGGAGCTGTTGAGGACTTTGGTGGAGCAGCAACAAGGTGAGGAATTTGCTTGAGGGTGTCAACGAGGAACTTGGCCGTGAGGGCCAGATGGTGAAGCACTTGGCTTATGAGAAAGCTTTTTGCATGGATTTCTCGGTTTGACCGAGACCTTCTGTAAGAGCAGCGCGAATCCTCATTGAATTTCTTCACCGCCTCCTTTGCTTGCTTTGCCAATTTTGCCATGCTTAGCCCATTCATCGGAAAGTCCTCACCTGCTTGATGCTTGTGGGATCAGCTACTTGGCCAGTGCCAAAGGAGCTTTGGGCATGGAGGATTTAGAGCTAATTTCTTCATGTACTTAGGAGTTACATATTCAGATTCCTCCATTCCCGAGCCCATCTCCGCTCAATCTTCCTAATACGCACTTTTGCTGATTTTTTTTTTCATCCGGTAGTCGTGGTAGATTTCTTGTTTCAAACGCAGTCATAACCTCGGTTTTTTCCTCCTTTCGGGCTTCTTACCGTCGCCATTTTTTCGCTTGAGGAATTTGAACAATTGAGTTTCTAAAGAAGTGTGCAGTTTTTCTTCGAGGAACCCGCAAATGAGTTAAGTTGATGAGAACCTAGGGATTCAAAATGGACATGTGTACCGTGAAAGAGTATAGTTGGGGAATTTGGAGAGGTCATATGCTCGTAAGGTTTTTCAAAAAGAACAGGTTTTGAGGATTTTGACCAGATGAGCCTTTGAGGAATTTCACTAAGCGTTTTGTCTTAGGTTCCAGAGTTGTATAGATCGAGGATCCACACAATTGAGGAATCTTGAAGAAAATCATTGCTTAGAGAAACAATCAAGAGATTTGAGGTGTTCATATTGTGAAGATTTGAAGAATAAACACCTTTTGAAGATTTTCAAGAAGATTTGAGAATCAACGCCGGTAGTAAAAGTAACTTTAATTACCCAAGTGAAGAACACGTTTAACCGAAGAAGAACAAAGTTAAGTTCGTCTGTGATCTTCCACGCCCTAACTTGGCGGAGGAAGACAGCACGTGGCGGGCGGAGTGAGGATTTCCTTGGCGCTGAAAGTACGCGGCACGCAGGTCGAGGCAAAGGAAGCTTTTCCTCACCGGGCGAATGGAGAAGGGCGCGCTTAGGGTTTGAGGAGCTCGAACGGGAGAGAGAGGTTGAGCGGGGTAAAAGAAGTGAGGAAGGGAGAGGGTATTTATAGAGATGGTGAAAACGGATCGCCTCAAGATTTAGGACTAACATGCCCTTGACCACTTCCTTCTCATTTACATGTGTCACCCACGATTGGTAGTGGAGATCGGTACCATCGGGGTGATTAGAATAATGCATCGTGGGATGCGGAACGGTTTGAGCGGAAAAACGGGTTTTTGATAAGATCGTTTAACGTTCGCTGTAATTTCTTCCACCAAGGACACAAAGGAAGAATTTGAACGAAGTTTCAAAATAGAACGCATATGAAGAATTTGTGAATGGATTGGGTTGAGTATAGCATGGGAAGGGTATAATCCAAAAACAAAACCATTAATGTTGTAGAGGAAAACCCAAAATAAAATTATATATATATATATATATATATATATATATATATATATATATATATATATATATATATATAAATAAAAAATGGAAGATTTGCAAAGTTTGAAAACCGAAATTTGAAATTTTCAACTTTTTCACCCCAAAAGAAAGTTATTTTGCAACCCATAATTGTTGAGGGTTCAGCAAATTCTTCTTAATTTTTCCACTTGAGTGTTTTCTTCATTGAGGAAAAGCCTTTTCATTTTGAATTAAGTAAATTTTGATGGTTAGGAATTGCCTTTTCAAAGAACGTTCAAGAACTAAAATTTCTCAAACCGCCTTCAAACCCCTCCAAGGGCCCTTTGAAGTACAGTGTGTTTTCATTCCCCCAAGATTCCCTTTTCAAACCTTGCTTGAAATGTGACCAATTTTGAATGTTTTTCTTGAAAGGCCGAACGGGTCAATTTAGGCATATTGTTCCAATGGAGGAATTCTTCCTTGATGGCCCAATCCCTTGGAAATTTGCTTTATCCTACCTTGGGCCAAAAGCCAAAAGAATGTTCGCCCCCAAAATTAGAAAATGTAGCTTTTCTTGAGGACCCAATGCTTTAAAAGGCCTCCGGGAAATCTTCCAATTTGACTTCTTTCCAACGTAAAAGATAGTTGGTCGCCGAGAAAAGACCTTTTCCTAACCATTTTTTCAAGATATCCGTTGCTTCAGCTTTTATGGTGTGAATTCCTTCTGAGCTTTCCAAAGGGAAAATGAATATTCCGGAGCCTGTCTTTGGAACCCATAGGGAATCCTTGTGTCCGGTTCTCCTTTCACAAGGTAGGTGGCCTTTTGGGAGGAAATTTAATTTCAATCAACCAATTTCTTGTAACACCCGAGGTATTTCCTGAAGAATTGAGGTGTTGTTGCAATTTGAAACCAAGAAAACCTTATAAAAGCCCCTGTGGCAAATTAATTGTTGGTGAAGGAAATCTCCTAATTTCCACAAAAGCAATCAAAGATTTGGTAAAAATTAGGGTCGGTGAAGGGTTAAGCCCTTCTTAAAAGAATTTTAAAGATATACCGCTGAGGGGCGCAGGCCAAAGGGCCTTAACTAAAGACTTTGGCAATTTTTGTTTCAAACCGGGGGATTAACAAATTCTTCCTTCGCCCAAGGAAGCCCATTTTGGAAAAGGAAGTATAAGGAAGGCGATAATATGGTAATAACCAAGTTCAACAAAAAGTTTCATCAAACCAATTTTAACCGGGCCCTTGACTCCCGTGTGCTTTATTCCTTCCCACAAACCAAATTTGGTTGGAAGCCCTTTGGGAAAATTTCCTTTGGGAAGGACCTTCCCCACCCTTGAATTTTTGGGTAACAATGTAACCCTTCTGGTAATCCAATCCGCCCTTAAATGCTTCATTAACCTTACCAAGAGAAAAGATTGGGCCCCAAAAGAGGTAAATGTGAAGCTTTTCCAAGGGACCCGGTTTGGTTCATGATTTAGTTCTTTTGGCGGGATGGCTTTGGCCTTTGGTCATTTTTCCAGCTTCACGTGCTCCACATAAATGGTCCTTGAGGAATTTGACATTCTCGATGCCAATGACATGCTTCTTCTTCGCAAGCTGCAGTAAATTCCTCATGCCTGCGGACTAAGTCGCCGATGCCATAGCCAACCTTCTCAAGCTTTTGCAAGTAGACACACGGCTGGTTGTGATCCCGTGGAAAAGTCAACAATGTACAAGTCTCTCTCCTAAAGCCTTCAAGACTTTGGAATTGTCAGCCTTCCATAATCACAACACAACGATATTTGCCAAAGATAACAACCATATCAAGATCACAAAGCATTGAGATCGACATGAGGTTGTATCCTAAGGACTCAACAAGCATGACTTTGTCCATGTGCATGTCCTTAGAAATAGCAACCTTACCAAGACCCAATACCGACTTTTGCCTTTGTCAAGAAGATGATATGCTTCAGATGTGACGGTGATAAGGGAGCATCCATCAATAGATTCTTGTCACCACATGTGATTTGTACATCCACTATCGACAACCCACTCGGTTTTGGGTTGATCATCCGCAGATGAATTAGTATAACTTACGATCTCATATACTTCATCGCGAAGAATATGATATCAAGTTCATCGATGAATTTCATCACCAAGATTCGATAAGCAAGATGAGGACGTGTAATGAAAGTTCATTTCATCATGATTAGCTCAAGGCCCTTTCAGCAATTTGTCGTGCCCCAAAGAAATTCTTCAGACGTTAAGGCACGCCGAGACCTCGACCTGCAGAAGAGATTAGTTCTTTTCTTCACCACCCACATCCAAGGGGTGGCAAAGAGTTCATCACCATGAAAGCACCATATGAGAATGGTGGCATAGAAGCCAAACCATTTCGCTTCACATAAGAGGGGTTAGGTAAGCATATGAATAAGCAGAGAAATTCTTCGAGGACTTATGAACATATTGGTTTGAAGAATAATGCACATGTTCATAGCCCTTAGCTCTACCTCACAAATGAGTGTTAGCACGATGATAATCAATGAGGACTTTGATCCTTTGAGGAATTTGATCCACGGGAGGAGTTTTGTCCATGAGGAGG
>JAHIAM010015349.1:0-10357 GCA_021605205.1 Aegilops longissima | reverse complement strand
TGGAGGAAAGAAGTATTTAAATGAGTTGAAGTACAAATCTGCCCATCGACCAGTTTTAAATATGGTGTAGAGCTCAAAATATTCAATGGGCATAAGATATTTTTGCACAAAAGTGGTTTAAATACTCCATATGACAACTCCAAATTTTAGTGAGATTTTGAATGAATTTATAAAAGGGTTGTAGTACAAATGGGATCATAACCATGGAAAACCAAAATTTTAAGATAAAAGAGATTAGAAAGATTATTATAAAAGTTAATTCTCCGATAAAAGAAATTATTCCCTTGAGAGAGTAAACAGGTCCAACATCATATTTGAAAGGTTTTCATTTTAGGAAATAACTCCAAGACAACCAAGAAAAGAATGGTTCTGAAAATCAATAAAATCCAAGACAAGGAAAGTTTAAATTTTCCTGGTAAGATTTTAATTAACAAAACAAGGTTAAAATCTTTGGGTGTCACAGCCGGGACCGCTTATGCTTTTGGCTCACGATATGATAGTGTCGCTAGCATCGATATGACAGAGAACCCGGCCGACATGACTAGTCGTGAACCCAAAGTGGCACTAACTTACAGTGGATGACCTACATGAATCAACATCGAGCATGTCGGTCAACAGCTAGCGATCCGGCCGTAGTAATCGACTAACAGACTCGGGAACCCGGCTGTAGCAGGTTAGGCAGGACTCGGATGTCACCGCTGGACATTTCAAGGGATGTATAGTGAACGGCGAATCACATGCCGGACAACAAGTTTTCCAAGCAGTAGTTCGGCTAGCTGGACTCGTGAACTGGCAGTAGCGACTACTATGGCTCATGGAAGCACAAGATTACATTTCCCATAAGAGAGGCTACCAAGGAAAACAACTAGGTTGTCGGATCCCACACATACCAAGCATTTCAATCATACACAATATGCTCGATATGTAAATACAACATGGCATCACAAGATAACTCTACGACTCAAGTATTTATTCATTAGGTTCAAGAGTGAGATATTACAAACATGGGTCTCATGACCCCAACATACAGAGTATACAAGAAACAAGCACATGCGGAAGCTTAACTTGTCTAAGTACGCATAACTACAAATGAAGAAGGCTGAGAAGCCCGACTATCTACAAGACTCGCCGAGGGCACAAGATCGTAGCTGAGGTAACAAGCTAAACGTCAAGTCCACGCTGAATTATTAGCTAGACTAACGCCTCTCGCAAAAACATAAAATAGGCAAACGTGAGTACAAATGTACCAAGCAAGACTTACATCGTAACTATCTACATATGCATCGGTATCAACAAAGGGGGTGGTGGAGTTTAACTGCAACAAGCCAGCTTTGACTCAATGGCTATCCTGAACTACGCCGCAAGTAACTCTTTTGAGGTGGCACACGAGTCCACATATTCACCATATCAATACACCACTATGGATCCGCCCTGCCTCCCTACGAGAACGCCATCAATAGCACTCACGCTATCTTGCGATTTTAGAGTATCCACTTTAACTTTTCTATGAACCGCATGTGCAACCAGAAGTCCATTACCGCAGACACGGCTATTCAATAGATGATGTTAACCCTGCAGGGGTGTACTTTTCACACACGCCTCGCCACTTACCACCATGTACACGCTGGTATCTCGCAACCTTCAAACGGAAGCTCGCGAGGGAGCACTAGTAGAAAACAAGGCTTTCGCCCGTGCCGCTTTAGCCCATTAGTCCTGGTCAATCCAGAACCGGACCAATGGAGCTATTTGCCCCGGTTCAGAGCCTGGGGCCGGCCGGGCCACGTGGGCCATTGGTCCCGGTTCGTCCGGACCTTTTGGTCCCGGCTTTAGGGACTAACCGACCAATGGTCCTCGGCTCCTGCCCACACTATTGGTCCCGTTGGTGGCATGAACGACCAAAGGCTTCCCTTTAGTCCCGGTTCAAGCCACCAACCGGGCTAATGGTGCTGCCTATATAGCCCTCAAGCAAGAGCAGAGCACACCGCTCTGCTTTTTTCCGCCGAGGGGAGAGGGCTTGGTGGTGCTCTAGCTCACCTCCTATGCACACAAGGTGTTCATGGAATGCCCAAGCCACACTACTTAAGGTTTCTCCTCTCCAAGCTCGACCGCCAAGCTCCATTTTCCTCAATATTTATCTAGGTTTAGCGGTCCGTCATGCCCTGGCCCCTGCCTTTCATCGCCACGATCACCCACGCCGATCTCATCGCGGCACCACCGTGGTGAGCCTCTTGTTCTTATCTTCTTTCCAAAGGAAAAATATTATTACTTGTTTGTTTAGATAGATACTTGTATTATTTTCTTACTTTTATTATTGCATCTTATATAGTGCGATGGTTTTGGTATCCGCCTCCGGCCCTCGCCCCGCTCTATGATTCGGATGTGGTATATATTATCTTTTCATAACTATTGGTTCATTTATTGTTTATGAAAATTATGCCACCAACGTGCTATAGATTTTATTTATCTAGGAGGTTGTTGATCCGAAATTCCAACCGACCCTATTGTCGAGAGGTTAAATTTAGTTGAAGAAGAAAACAATTTCTTGAAGGAAAAATAAAAAACTTGAGGAGGAGAAGATGATATTGGAGTTGCATGTTATGGATGTCGCCGATGATCACAAGATCAAGATGGATGCAATGCGCTTGAAGATGAGAAAGATTAGAAAATATTCCATTCATACCGAGGCTTGGTATCATTATGCCGCTGGATCAGCTTGTTACCTTGGTTGCGATTATGATCGCATTTGTTTTCGCATTGAATGTTTTACATAGTTTCAATGTATGGTTTAATTAATTTAGATGCTCTACGAGCTTTATGTTGTTAGATGAGAACTATGTATGTACTTTGGTTTTATGTGATGATGAACTTCTATTAATTTGGTCACTTAATTATCTATTCATGATGTTCTGAATGATTTTTGACACACTTAATTATATATAATGCACGCAGATGAACCGCAATGGATGTACGGTGATGACACACCTCCGAGTACATTATGGCGCATGATTTTCTCAAGTGGCTGAGGCAAACAAGTAGAATGGTTTTATGTGTTGTCCATGCCCTATATGTGGGAATACAAGTCTTACTCGACCGAAAATCCTTCGCACCCACCTCGCTTTACAAGGGTTTCATGCCACACTATAATGTTTGGACGAGGCACGGAGAAATAGGGGTTATGATGGAAGACGACGAGGAAGAAGAGTACGATGAAAACTATGTGCCCCTGAATACGGTGATGCTATCGAACATCAAGATGCACTGCACGATGTGCACGATGGTGCCGAACGGGCGAAGCTGCTGAAGATCAAGAGGAACCGACGATGTGCCCGATGATGATGATCTCCGCCGGTCATTGTCGATGCAAGGACACAATGCAAAGTCAAAAGGAGAAGCTGAAGTTCGATCGCATGTTAGAGGATCACAAAAAGGGTTGTACCCCAATTGCGAAGATGGCAACACAAAGCTCGGTACTGACTCGAATTGCTACAGGGAAGGCAGAGAATGTTGTTCCCGATAAAGGATTTGAGAAGCTACCAAAATAATGAAGAAGAAGCTTCCAAAGGATAACGAATTGCCCGACAAGACATACGCAGCAAAGAAGGTCGATGCCCTCTAGGATTGGAGGTGGAGAAGATACATGCATGCCCTAATGATCGCATCCTCACCGTGGTGCCTACAAGGATCTGAACGCATGCCCGATGCGGTGCATTGCAGATAAGATCGACGAGATGACCCGTGATGTTGACGGCGAGCCTCCCAGAAGAGGGTTCCTGCAAGGTGATGTGTTATGCTCCTATAATACCACGTTGAAACATTTGTTTAGAAACGGAGAGCATGCAAGTTGATGCGATGGCACAAGTGAGGACCGTAAGAAAGAAGGGAAGTTGAGAGCACCCGCCGACGGGTCGCAGTGGAGAAAAATCGAGAGAAAGTACTGGATGAGTTTGCAAAGGACCCAAGTAACGATGGTTTGCTTTAAGTGCGGATGGCATTAATCCTTTCGGGAGCAGAGCAGCAATCACAGCACCTGGCCCGTGACTCTATGTATGTATAACCTTCTCCTTGATGTGCATGAAGCGGAAGTTCATTATGATGCCGCTCATCCAAGGCCCTAAGCAACCCGCAAACGACATTGATGTGTACCTAAGGCCATTAGTTGAAGAACTTTACAGCTGTGGAATGGAAATGGTGTACGACGGGATGAGCACAAAAGGAGGAGTTTGACCTAAAGGCGTTGTATTCGTGACCATCAACGATTGGCCCCTCAAGAACCTTTCGTGACAAACAAACAAGGATACCACGATGCACGCACTGTTTGCTTGACACCGATAGTGTATACCGGAAGCTGCAGGAAGAATGTGTACTTGGGCTATCGCCGATTTCTTCCGACCAACCATCAATGTCGAAAGAAAGGCAAGAATTTCAAGGCAGGCGATCACCGAAGAAGCCCGCCATGCATCGGTGATCACGCATTTGCTATGGTCAATGATTTACACGATCTTTTGGAAAGGGTCCCGTGGACTAGCTGTTCAATGACGCCGAGAATCACGCACCCATGTGGAAGAAGAAATCTATATTTTGGGACCTACCCACCGAAAGACCTAGAGGTCCGCTTCGATCGACGTGATGCACGTGACGAAGAACCTTATGCGAACCTGCTAGGCTTCTTGGGCGGTATGGGAAGACAAAGATACACCCGAGGCACGAGAGGACCTGCAACGCTTGTACTTAAAAAGAGGGCATGCCTCCGAAGCAAGATGAAGGTCCCGCCAGCCTAGGTTTACGTAAAGAAGAGAAAGAAATTTTCTTTCAATGCCTGCCAAGATGAAGGTCCCGACGGCTTCGTCAATATAAAGGAATAATAAATATGCCGCAGAAAAAGTTCCGAACCTAAAGTCTCATGATCGCCACGTGATTATGACGCGAATCGCTCCGTTGCATTGAGGGGGCTTCTACCGAAAACGTCCGATTAGCCATTGTGAAGCTATGTGCATTCCTCAATGCAATATCTCGTAAGGTGATCGATCCGAAATCGTATCAACGCTTAAGGAGTGATGTGGCGCAATGTCTTGTCGGTTGAGCTGGTGTTCCCACCATCCTTCTTCAATATCATGACGCACGCCCTAGTTCATCTAGTCGACAGATTGTCATTCTAGGGCCCAGATTTCTACACAATATGTACCCCTTTGAGAGGTTCATGGAGTCCTAAAGAAATATGTTCAGAATCGCTTAGGCTAGAAGGAAGCATCTCCATGGGCCATCAAATGAGGATGTCATCGGGTTTTGTGTTGACTTCATTCTCGGCCTTAAGAAGATAGGTCTCCCTAAATCGCGGTATGAGGGGAGACTGACCGAAAAGGCACGCTTGGAAGAGACTCAATAATATGCAGGGACGGATATTCTTGGTCTCAAGCACACTACACAGCTTCTACGTAACTCTACCTTGGTGACCCCAGATGTCGATGAACACAAGAACACAAGGCCCAAACACCCGGAGCAAGGCGACGATCGATTACATGTGAACACATCAGACTTTCAGCAGCTTGGTTGGAAACACGCCTGAGGTGACAGACTGTTTGTGATGAGCTGTAGTTGTTGTCGTGGACCATCTTCGATCGTAATGATTTGGAAAGGATACAGATAAATGGGAATACATTTTACACGATTGACCAAGATGAAAAGAGCACCAACCAAAACAGCGGTGTCCGCTTGATGCAGCAACCGACAAGGGAAATGACACATATTATGGTTACATAGTAGACATATGGGAACTTGACTACGGAGTAGATTTTAAGGTCCCTTTGTTTAAGTGCAAGTGGGTCAACTGTCAGAGGCGGGTAGCTGTAGACCCACAAGACGGAATGACAACAAGGATCTCGAAAATCTTGGGTACACCGACGAACCGCTCGTCAGAGCCAATGATGTGGCACAGGTTATCTATGTGAAGGACATGTCTACCAGATCGAGGAAAAGAAAAGATAAGGAAGTGAATACATCATACAATGAGCCAAAGCGCCACATAGTTCTTTCAGGAAAAGGGACATCCGGAGTGGAGGGCAAGATGACATGTCTCAAGAGTATGAAAAGTTTCATGAAATTCCCTTCAAAGTCAAGGCTGACCCAAGCATCCGATAAATGATGAAGATTATCCATGGTTACGCAATAAGCAACGATACAAGCGAAGAAAAGTGAAGACTTTCTCCCGAACTATTATGATGATACCATGCCAACTTTGTAATGCATTTAGTATGATACCATTCTCCGCTTTGTACATGCACATGCTATGCCAACTTTTCAGAGTTCATTTGAAAACTATGAATTTGAAAACCCCGCCAACCAAGGGCGCCACA
This sequence comes from Aegilops longissima, assembly GCA_021605205.1. NCBI lineage: Eukaryota > Viridiplantae > Streptophyta > Magnoliopsida > Poales > Poaceae > Aegilops > Aegilops longissima. Next base: position 4,007 of record JAHIAM010015349.1, on the reverse strand, counting down.
CCGTTTATAAGCCCGCCCCTCTACACACCGCTTTGTTGTAGGCGTAAACAAAATAAAATAAATAAAGCAACAAAGAAAACAAAAAGTGTTTTCAAATTTGAAAACTAATGGCACTAATGAAAGTTTATAATTTTCTAAAACTAAAAGCAAAAAGAATTAAAAAATAAAGAAAAACAACCAAAAATAAATAATGCGAAAAGAACAAAAAACTGGAAAAAATAAAATAGCAATAATAAGTATTTTGTTGTAAGTAGAAACAAAATAAAATAAATAAAGCAACAAAGAAAAAAAAAGAGTTTCCAAATTTGAAAACTAATGGCACTAACAGAAAGTTTATAATTTTTCTAAAACTAAAAGCAAAAAGAATTAAAAATTATAAAAACAACAAAACTAAATAATGCAGAAAATGTAACAAAAACTGAAAAAATAAAATAGCAACAATAGGTATTTTGTTGTAAGTAGAAACAAAATAAAATAAATAAAGCAACAAAGAAAAAAAAAAAGAGTTTTCAAATTTGAAAACTAATGGCACTAATGAAAGTTTATAATTTTTCTAAAACTAAAAGCAAAAAGAATTAAAAATAAAGCAAAAGACCAAAAGAAAATAAACCAAACCAAAATAAACTAAATAAAGCAACAAATAAACAAAAACAAAAAAGTGCCACCCATCGGGCACCCACGGCCTGAATACGACTAGAAACCCTACCATGGGCCAGATTCAGCCTGCTGGAGGCCCAGAGGGCCCACAGTGCACATATTGCATGTTTAGGCCCAAAGCCTGCTTTAGAGAGGAGCTCGAGAGGAAGGCGACCGCACCTTATAAACGGTGCGCTCCTCTCAACTAGCGGTGGACTACATTTGGCGGCAAGACAAGGTTTGGTCCCGTTGGTGGCACCAACGGGACTAAAGGGGCATTGGTCCTGTTCATGGCACCAACCGACTAATGCCCTTTAGTCCCTGGTGCATCAACCGACCAAAGGCCGCTTCCCGCCTTTGGGTTGCAAAATTGTTTGGTCCCGTTGGTGGCACCAACCGACTAGTAGCATTAGTCCCGTTGGTTCCACGAACCGACTAATGCCCTGCTATATAAGAAAACACTTAGAGTTTTTAACTTCATCTCTGCAGCTGTCCGCCGACGACGCCGACAGCTGCCCGACCACACCGACCGACGCTGCCGCCGCCTTGCCGCCGCCTCGAGCCCTGCTCTTCACCACCTCACGCCTCGACGCCGCCGTGGCGCCACCTCGCCGTCAGTCATCTCTCAGCCACCCGACACTGCGCCATTTCTCACGCCGCGCTTGCGCTGCCCGACGCTGCGCCGCCACTCCTCAGCTTCCGCCGCCTGACGCCCTCGCCGCCGCCTGCCCCGATGACGCTTTAGAGCACTGCCTGCTGCCGCCGCCACAGACTTTTTTTAGATATATGTATTTTTTAGATATATATATTTTTATGTATGTTCATATATGCATTTTTTAGATATATGTATTTCTTATGTATTTTCAGATATGTATTTATGTATTTTTTGCATGTTTTTGTATGAATGTATGTATTTTAGGTTAGTTTCATTGTTAGAAAAGTTTTATATATTTAGGAAGAAGGAAGAGAAGGAAGAAGGAAGAAGAAGAAAAAATTTATATATGCAAAAGTTACATTTTTAGAAAAGTTTTATATATCTAGCTAGAAAGAGGGAAGAAGAAGAAAAGAAGGAGAGGAAAAGGAAAATAAGAAGAGGAAGAAAGGAGTAGAAGAGGAGAGGAAGAAGAGGAGAAATAATAAGAAGAGGAAAAAGAAAGAAAAGAAGAGGAGAAGAAGAGGAATAGAGGAGAAGAAGAAAAATAGAATATTTTGTATTTTTCTTCTCTCCTATTCCTTTCTTCTTCTTCTATTTTTTTCTTTTTTTTCTTCGATCTTTCCTCCCATCGCCGATATACCACCCCGATAACTTCAACACGACGGGGTCCATACACCCTCCCGATAACTTCAATACGGGGGGGGGTCGCCGATATACCCCTCCCCGATAACATTAACTTCCGTATTTATCTCTGCCGTTGTCGATATTACCCCTTGAAGCGCTGTCGAGGATCAAGGGTTCTAGGGTCGATGGATCGAGGGTTTCAGGGTCGCCTAGGGTCGAGGTTGTGGTCGGGTTCCGAGGTCGAAGCTAGTGCGTTGAAGATCCGAAATGGCATGATGGTTTCCTCCAAAGGTTCGAATGGAGTCCATAGATATTTGCTTTGTACTAATTTCAGCAAAGGCCTTTCAAATAACGATATTCGGAAGGTTCTTGCTGAACTTTGTACCAAAAAGTGAATTATCCTATCCGACCCGCCCAAAATAACTTTGGAGAGCTTGCACATCATGCACTTTTCTCTAATGATGAAGACATGGTTTTGTTGAACTTTGACACTAGGGCAACCTCCCGACCCTGATCCTCGACCCTTGACCTCGACCCAAGCAAACACCACTCCTCTACCCATCAAGGGCCGATGCCCACGCCACTTGTGGGACATAGATGTAGTGTTCAACGCCCCCTCCCGATAGCTTCAACACGAATTACCCTCCTTGAAGCGTTTCGAGGCCACCCCTAACCCTTGAAGCGTTGTCGAGGCCACCCCAAACCCTAGAGAAGCAGGCCGAGGCCACTAATATGATTCCTTATTGTGATTAGCTAGCTAGTTCTACGCTTGCCACTAATATATCCATATCTGTCATGTTTGAATAATAATTGCCATGTTGTAAATATTTGTAGAAACTATGGACACCCCCGAGACGAAGCACAAGAAGCGCCAGGAGGGACATAATCGCACAAGGAAGTGATGTTGCCCTCGCTGATGTTTCTCAACGACAACGATGGTTTGGAAGGAGAGGGTGAAGAAATGTTATGATTTACATGGTTCATGACCCAATGCCGTGCAAAAGGAGAGGGTGAAGAAGTAGACCGTGAGGACGGTTTCGTGATCACCAAACCGAGTCCGCCAGGTTATATATATTAGTTAAGCCGACTAGCTCTCGGTTTGTTTTGGTATGTACACATATTAATTAACTCTCATCTTTGTTCTTTTTCTAGCTCCGGATCGAGCACAACTTCGTAAAGAGACAAGGCCCAAGAAAAAGTTGAGCTCGGATGAAAAGTTTGAGATCATACAAATCGCAACGGCCAACCGATTGAACCCTACCGACAAAGAAGGCATTTGTTGCTCAAGGGGTTCTGTTAGGGACAAGATCCCGATCAGCATCCACCAATCGATAAGCTTTCAAGAACGAAGACCCCGAGGTGTCTTGTGTCAATGATATGCAAAAATGATCTTTGGACTGAGCTGAAGTCAAATTTACCCTACCGCTAGAGGATGATCCGGAGAAGCCGTAATAGAGCCATTAATCAAGTCTTTTGCTCTTAAGAAGATGGGAGAACTATTCAGGAATTGGAAGAAAGAAGTCAATACGTATGTCGAAAAAAATGAGACACCAGAATTCAAGGGCAAATATGAGAAGATCGAGATGATCGCCCGCATTTGTGGCCTACAAGACATCGGAAAAGAGTAAAAAGATGTCGCAAAACAAGAGAAATGCTAAGAAGAAGCTTCACCATCACATCGGGTCGTGGTTACCCTTAGCCGCCTAAGGGGCCAAGGCTGAGAATGATCGCTTGATAAAGGGATCAACCGAGACAATGAACTCGCCAGAAGCTGCCGGACTTGGTTCTTCGGGTCCGGATCCTTGGACCCTATAACAGGAAGTGCATTTGACGGATTTAACAATTGGACATACCACCAAGAGGTTCAGCAATATAACGGCAAAGCAAGGGAAGTTCGCTCCAGTGGAGAAGGACGAGCTCACAATGGCCCCTCGAATCGAGCACCCGGACGGACACGAGGCACGCCAGTTCGCTTGGAAGGCTGGATTTCTACCAGGGGGTTACCAAACCCATGAGAGGAGGAAGAAACCAGAGCAGGCCAATGGGCCAATAAAGGGTAATGGGGCTAGAGGAACGAGAAGAGGAAAGAAGC
>JAHIAM010015345.1:0-19351 GCA_021605205.1 Aegilops longissima | reverse complement strand
TACTCCAACGTAACCGACTCTCAAAAGGCCTCTTAAGTTGCAGCCCAACACCCCTTCAAAATAGTCCAATAACCCATCTAAGTCACTTCCATGCTTCTCCGTCGCTCGATCACGATCGTGGGGAAAACTACACCTCATTTGGACTCTCCTAGCTCCCTCTATGCCTATTTAAACACCTCCCCATCCAAATCCGGGTCCAACCCTAGCCTTCCCCCCTCATCACCGGACAAAAATACAAGGCCCTTTGACGTCCGCTCCCTGCAACGAGGCCACCTGGCCGCCACCAGACGCCGGCCTCAGCAGCACGCTTGTCAGCGCCTCCCCGCCCATGCTCAAGCTCCGCGCCTGCCGCTCACGGCTCGCCGCGGCCCGCTGTCGCCTGCCGTGCCACCACTGCGCACACGCGCCACCCCTCCACAAGACCTCCTCAGGCCAAGGCCTCCTGCCCGGATCCGCCGGCCTCCATCCCGCAGCGCTGCCCCTCAGGATCGGCGAGCCGCGCCAGAGTTCTGGTCCGATCGGGCCGGATCCCGATCCGGATCCCGCTGACTCTCTCCTCCAATTTTTCGTCTAAGTTTTTCATCCGATGATTATTTTGTGGCATTTTCAATGCATCATAACTCTGTCATCGTGCTCCATTTTGCGGTAATATGTCAAAATGTTCGTCTTGAAGAGTAGATCATTTCATCTCATTGCATCATTTTCATTTGAGCTCATCTTGATGCCCGAAATGCTGTTGGAAGAGGGCTATGTGATGTTAGTTTCGCTTTTAATGTAACATGCACTTTTGTTATTTTTGCTATGATTGATGTGTGCACCCTATGAATTTGAGTCCTACATGTGTTTTGTAATATGCCATGCCATCTTTCCAGGGGTGTATGCCATGTATTTTTGTGATCTATGTGGTGACTAGCACAAGCATGCAAAGTAGGTGTCCTGATGTTGCTGATTTCACTGCTTTGTCGATATTTTGATGCCATGTTAACTTGATGCTACCGAGAGATCCATGCATATTTTGAGATACTTCAGTAAGGATATTTTGTTCTACATGTCTTGCTCTATCCATCCATGCCCTTGTTTGCAATTATGGAGTGCCATAGCTTGAGTCAATCGAGCTCTACTTTTGCTATCAAATGTTTCCTGCATTGTTTACATGTTATTCAATTTTGCCAAGGTTGTTGTGGTTGATCCGATATGCTATGATGTTGTTCTTGCCATGTATATCTTCTATGGCATGTCTTATTGATGTATGTATGCTTAGTTTATCATGAAAGGCTCTGTAGTGAGTGCATCGAGCTCTTAAACATGCCTACTTGTTATCAGTTTTGACATGCCATGTTGTGAATCTTAACTAAACTTGCATATTGACATGGGTGTTACTATATTTTCTCGATCCTTTTGGCTTATGGTCAGAAGGGACTTTTGTTCTATGCTTTGAGTAGATTCATGCCATGCCTTGTTTTGCTATTATAATTTCCTGTAGCATGTAGTTTTCTTGCTCAACATTGCTACATGATGCTTTTTGCCATGTCCAATTTCGATATTTTGTGCACTTTTGCCATGCTTGTTTGAACCTGTTATGATGTGAACTAGCCGTAGCTCGTGTTCATCTTTTGTCAAGCATCTTGTGTAGATCACTGCCATATACTTTGTTGGTACGCTTGCAGTGAGCTTAATTTCTTGTTGCTTGCTAAGTGGCATCATGTCGTTAATGGCGATTTGTGCCATTCTTGTTTTGTTTGTCATTTGCAAACCGTGCATCCGATTCCGTGATCTTTATATCGATTTCAACCGAAATCATCTCATCTTTCCAGGGATACTTGGTTTGCCAATTTGATGCCTAGTTCATCATTTTCCTTCCGGAGCGCCGATACGCATTGCATATCACATCTCGCATATCATGTCATGTTTTGCATCATGTTGCTTGTGCATTGCACCGTGATTTATTGTGGTTCCTTTGTTTGTGTTCTTGTTTTGGGTAGAGCCGAGACGAGTACGTGAACGAGGAACCTGTTGAGAACGCTTTCGAGGATCAAGATTTCGACAACTCGAGAACATTGCGCAAGATGACCATACCTCGAAATCACTTCTATCTTTGCTATGCTAGTTGCTCGCTTTTTGCTATGCCTATGCTACGATGCCTACCACTTGCTATATCATGCCACCCATATTGCCATGTCAGCCCCTAACCATCCTTTCCTAGCAAACCGCTGATTGGCTATGTTACCGCTTTTGTCACCTCTTATAGCGCTGTTATTGGGAAGTAAGTTTGTTCCTTGTTGAACATGGAGATGTTGTTCTTATTGGAACATGTTTACTTGTTGGGGATATCACAATATATTCGCAATTAATACATCTATATATTTGGTAAAGGGTGGAAGGCCGCCTTATGCCCGGTGTTTTGTTCCACTTTGCCACCCTAGTTTCCCATACCGTGTTATGTTCCTTGATTTCGCTCCTCTCTTGGGTGATTTATGGGACCCCTTGAAGTTCGCTTTGAATAAGACTCGCCCAGAAGGCCCAACTTTGGTTTTTTTGCCACCTAAGTTTTTTTCCCCGGTTTTCGCGAGCCCGAGGGTCATCTTTATTTAAACCCCCGCCGGTTCTTCGAAAGGTTTCCAAACCGAGCACCGAAGGGACCATTCCTTGGCAACTTGGATTACGTTTCCCGGACGCTTAGCTTATCCGGTGGCCCCGAGAACAGATATGTGCAGCTCCTATCGGGATTTTGGACAATCGGGCGGCTTTCTGGTCTTGTTTTATTGCCGAAATGTCTTGTAGTCGGGATTCCGAGATTGATCGGGTCTTCCTGAGAAGGAATATCCTTCGCGACCGTGAGAGCTTATAGGGGCTGTTGGGACACCCCGCAGGTATTATCTTCAAACGTGCCCGTTATGAGGCAGATGGGAATTTGTTAATGTCCGGTAGAAAACCCGGTTGACCTAAATAAAATACAATCAACCACGGGTAATTGGATGGTCTCTTCCCGGAGTCCGGAAGTGAACATGGTGTTGGAGTTATGTCCGACGAAGTAGTTCAGATCACTTCTTGATCGCTACTAGTTTCACGAGCGTTTGCTTCTCTTCTCGCTTCTTCGCAATGTAGCCACCATATATGCTACGCCAGCAGCTCCACCTTACAACTCGTCCTTCCTATAAGCTTAAATAGTCTTGATCCTGGTGGAGATTGGAGTCCCCGGACTCACGATTCTACCAAAAACAGTTGCCGACGATGCCAAGGCAGGACGAACCGAGCTCAAGTGGGAGTTCGATGAGGAACGTGGTCACTTATGTGTCTTTTCCCGATGATCGGAGTGGTGCCGGGGACGATCGATCCGTAGCATTTGGGGTATCTTTTTATTTTGGTTCCGTAGTCGGACCTTGATTCAATGGTGGATGTTTATTTATGTATTGTGTAAGTGGCAATCGAAGCCAACTATGTATCTTTTACCTTATGTATTACATGGGGTTGTGTGAAGATTACCTCACTTTACATTGCTTTCAATGGTTATGTCTAAGTCGGCCTCACACGGGAGATAAGCCGATCGAGGGCGAGTTGGTAATCGATTTCCCACTTAGGAGCCCCTACTTTTGTTTGTTTGTTTGGAAAAAAATGTTTTGAGTCTTAGGATTATATATAGGAGAGTAGGATTTTTTACTCCCCGCCCCTTCCGCCCGTGAGGTCTCCCCGAGAAGTTTTGACTTTTCTCCTCAAATTTCACTAAAAAAAGGATCACGCTGGTATCTTGGGATCGCCCATGGTTTTGTGACGAGAACATTGTTCTTGGTGCCTCCCGACATTTAGGGGTTGTGGGGTCCCGGGAGTTGAGCTCCAGGTGTTGTCCACAATTTTATCGGCCCCGAATACCGAGTTTTGCCACATCGAAATCTCTTTTGTGCGTTGTTGGGAGATAACCCCGATAACCCAAAGATGGGCAGCTTGAGTATTGCCATGACTTGTATAACGGATGTTTTTGGTCGATGTACAATTTCCCGGGTTTCTTGGTTATGTGTTGACGGATGGATAAATGGATCTAGGTATTGTTAGTTTGGGTGATATTTTTGTGTCCCCCATCCCCAACACCGATTGCATAACCGAAAGTTTCGGAGTTTATAGGTGGGATTCAAGTAGCTCCAGCATTTCTTCCCAGATATTTGGTTCGTGATTGGGAATCCTTACCACTTATTTGTTCCATTTTACCTTGTTATTTTTTCATCAACCTTAATCAAGTGGCTTCTCACCTTAATGGACGGTGATGATTAGCTTTTGGAATTCATTCGCTCATCCTTGTTCAATGTTTATTGTGAAGACTATATGTTGCAATTTCTATCCGCTGATTTCAACTTGACTATTTGTCATCAAAGGACTAACGGATGTCACCCTTCAGATGGCTCCGCCAACGCCTCAATCCGGATCGGATGATGGGAATCACGAACCTCCACCTCCACCTCCCCTCCGGAGGCCCGGGAAGCTATCATGGCAGCCACCAATGCCAATGCTCGATGATTTTGCAGTCTTTGCAAGAGCGCATCGGGCAAGGCAATCAAGGAAATCAAGGTCAAGGCAACAACCAGCCGGACTTTGCTACTTCCCTCCTAATCAGCAAGTCTTTTCGCCGGTCGAGGCCACGACGCCGACGATTGGCTTGTGGACATCCGCAAGCATTTTGAATGTAGCAATGTCGACCGAGGACTTTGTCAAGTTTGCATCGCCAACTCAAGGACCGGCCCGAGTGGTACCAAGAATACAAAGATTCCAGGAGGTCGTTCAACCGGGATGAGTTCCCCAGATTTCGAGCTCACCACATTCAAAAGTGTTGCTGAGAGCAAGCGTGAGGAGTTCCGCAATCTCAAGCAAGGCAACATGTCCCTCACCAATACAATATCCAGCCGTAAACTCCCTTTGCAAGCAAGACGCCCCGATGAGAAGAGTATGATCTATCAATCGGAGGTGGTCCAGAGAAGATCCAATTAGCTCTTGTGCTTTTTGAGCCGTAAAAGTATGATGAATTCTACAACATCAAAGCAAGAAGTTGCCCAGCTCAAATATGACGCTTCTAAGAAGAGAATCAGGATGTTTACTTCTTATTCCTCTCAAGTGGGCAAGCAAAGAGGTTCTACCTTCCTCCTCCTCCGTTTCACCTTTTACCCAGAAGAACTGTGGCCGTGATCTTCCCACCCACCCAACCAAAGCATCGAACAAGTCTAATTCTCAAGCTCCAAGGTCAAGTGCTCCTTACCACCTCCCCCCGAGGTGACTTGCAACAAATGTCACAGAAAATGTAAAAGGTTTTCAACCAAAGGCGCCTTCCGCCTCCTCCCCCGTGAAATCTTCCAGAATGCAAAGGGTCAAGCATAATCCCAAGTCGCAAAGGTGAAATGATGAATGCAGCTCAAGAGGAATCTTCCTGTGATAATGGGTAATCTTCCAGTTAACGATATTCCCAAAAGTCTTATTTGATACGTGCATCGATTGTTTCATGTCTAGATCATTTGTTGCAAAGCATGATTTCATTTCGAGATGTTGGAAAACCCTTGGGAGTTGTTTCTCCAAATTTTCTATGAGGGCTACCACAAGGATTCCGGATGTTTTATCAAGATGGGCATATAGATTTTGCAAACCTTTGTCCTTGGTGACTGGATATTGATCTTATTCTCAATGGATCCTTTATCAAAGACAAAGCTCACTTGATTGTGCCGCCAGGAAATTCAATTGACTCACTCTTCTAATGATGTGATCATCTATGCCGGTGATGAAACCATTCTTGTTTTTCTCAATGAGAAGGGCTAATTGAATGCTATCTCTATTCCAAAGCTTGTGAGTACCAAGATGTCTTTCCAAGAGCTTAGTAGCCTCATCGCCGCAGTTCTATCGATCTTGAGCCCGCATCAACCCGCCAAGCCGCCCAACAAGCTTGGACCTGGATGAAGGAATTGAAGAAGATGATGAACAAGAGCCTGGTTTGATCGCATCAAGTTCACCCTTGGGGTTGTGGTGTTCTTTTTGTCCGAAGAAGGATGGCACGGGGATTTGGCCAACCCGCCCATTGAATAAGAAGACAATCAAGAACAAGTATCCACTTCCCAACATCAATGAGCTTTTCGAGCAACTCAAAGGGCAAAGTGTTCTCAAAGCTTGACCTTCAGATGGGTTATCATCGATTCTTGTGAACAAGATATTCCCGGACAAAGATTCAAAAGCTTTGGTTCTTATGAGTATACCGTCATGTCTTTCGCCTTGTCAATGCTCCTCCAACATTCTCTGGATGATGAACTTCATCTTCAACCCCACACCAATGAATTGCCTTGGTCTATCTTGATGATATTTTGGTCTTTCCAAGAATAAGAAGGATCATGCCAAACATTTGCGATTGGTGCTAGACAAGCTGAGAGATCAATTTATGGTTCTCCAAATGTGAATTTTGGCTTGATGAAGTGCTTTATCTTGGTCATTATCTCCGCAAATCCGTTAATCCCAGAAGGTGTCCGCAGTGAATTGGGAACCTCCTCGTATGTCAAGCCCAGTTTCTGTCTTGCAAGTATTGTCAAGATTTGTTGAGAACTCTCCAAGATTGCAAAGCCTTTTCCAACCTCCTCCGTAATGTGAAGTATGTCCGTCTCCCGAGTGTGACGTTGCTTTAATACTCTCAAAGAGAAACTCCACCCCCCGCCTTGACTCCTCCCGATGAATCCAAGCCATTTGAAGTTTTTGTCTCTTCAAGGTCTTGCGGGTTAATGCAAGAGATGAGAGGTTATACCTTTCCGCCATTGAATCCAACAAAAGAACTACCCCACTCACGATCTTGAGTTGGCGCTTGTCCATGCATTGATAACATGGAGACATCTCTTGTTGGGAAGGAAAGTGGACATTTTCACCGATCACAAGAGTCTCAAGTATATCTTCACTCAACCCAACCTCAACCTCAGGACTCGATGGGTCAAATGATTCAAGAGTACAACCCAAGTATTGAATATCCCGCAAGGCCAATGTCATTGCAGATGCTTTGAGCAGAAGGCTTATCGCAAAGTAATCCTCAAGCCCTTTCAACCGGATCTTTGTGAAGCTTTCCAAGGAATCTTCGTTGTTTCAAGGCTTTCTTGCCAACCTCATAGTCTCCTACTTTGGAAGATCAGATTCGGAGGCTCAACCCGGATACCATGGTGAAAAAGGTGAAACGTGGTATCGAAAGGGCATTTCCAAGTGCTTCCACATTGATGACAAAGATCTTTTCTTTGAGGACCGGATTGTGGTTCCTAAGGGTGATCCGAGAAAAGTCATTATGAACGGGCTCACAATTCGCTTCTATCCATTCATCCCGAAGTACGAAGATGTACCATGACCTCAAGCAACAGACAGGACTGAATGAAGCGAGAAATTGCTCAATTTAATGAATGTGATGTCGCAAAGAGTGAAAACACCAAAGACCAGCTGGTCTCCTCCAACCTCTTGCTATTCCGAATGGAAGTTTGATCATATTGAGATGGACTGTGGATGGTTTTCCAAAGTCCAAGGGGAAATGATGCTACTTGTCTTTGACTAAAGTGGTCATTTTCTTCCTTCAAAGAATCCATCACAGAGCTCGGCTTGGGAGCTATACACCCCGGGATTGTCTCCTTGCACGGCATTCCACAAGTGATCTCTTCGCCGTGGCAAAGATCTTTACCCCAAGTTTTGGGATTTTTCAAGGCCATGGGCACCAACATTTTTCAAAGAAGCTTTCCATCCTCAAACTAGTGGCGTAGCGAAATCAAATCCTTGAAGATATGCTCGGCTTGTGTCATTTTTTTCATGAAGGGAAGATTGTCTTCCATATGCCGAAGTTCTCCCAAACAAAGCTTCCGTTTAGTTCCAAGGCCCCATTCAATTTCTATGGCGAAAGTGTCGATCTCTCAATTGGTCTGAGACAGTGAACGCAACTTTTGGCAATGACTTGATCCGGGGAAGAAATGTGCAAAGTCATTCGTGAGAATCTCAAAGCCGCAATCGCGCCTAAGAGCTATTATGATGATAAGCACCGTGATGTGGCTTTTGAAACGGAGACCATGTCACCTCGCCTCTCCAATGAAAGGCACTCGCCGCCGATCAAAGGGAAGCTTGCCCTAGATACGGGGTCCTTTCAAGATCATTAAAAAGGCGATCTCGCCTATCAACTTGAGCTTCCCCCAACTTCGCTAACGCATGATGTGTTTCACGGTCACCCAAAGTGCTTCAAGACTCCTGAACGCACTATCAACTTCAAGAGATTGACCTTCAAGAAGATCTTTTATCATGAGCACCCCTGTTATTCTTGAAGAAACCGAGCGCAAGACTCGCAACAAGTCAATCAAATTCTGAAAGTGTAGTGGTCACACCATTCACCGGAAGCCACCGGGAGCGCGAGGATCACCTCCGCTCCGATTATCCGGAGTTTTTCTTAGATCTCGGACGAGATCCTTTGTAGTGGTGGAGGTTGTAACACCCCAAGTAACTTTCCATATTTGTAACTCCAACTCTTGCCATTTTCGCATTGTGATATGATATTCCTCCGTGGTTGGGTTTTTTTCTTCATTTTGCATTTTGTCCATGTCATGCATTTTATATCATGTCATCATGTGCATCGATTTGCATAACGGTTCGCCCATGATTCGAGCATTTTTCCCGTCGGTTTTGCAATCCAGCACTTATCTCCCCCGGCCCCTTTACGCTTTTTCCGGAGGGTACTAAACCTTCTTGGAATGGACCGAGGTTTGTCAAGTGGCTTTGTATACCACGAGACCACCGTCAAGTTTCGGTCATTTGGAGCTCGTTTACTCCAACTTAACCGCACCAAGAAGGCCTTTTGTTGCAGCCCAACACCTTCAAAATAGTCCAATAACCCATCTAAGTCATTCCATTCCGTTATTCGATCACGATCTGGGCAAAACTACACCTCATTTGGACTCTCCTAGCCCTCTATGCCTATTTAAACACCTCCCTCAAGTCCAACCCTACCTTCCCCCACCACTGACTCCGATAACCCTCGGCCTGTCTGGGCCACCAGGCCAGCTGCCCTCACCACACACGCCGCTCCATCAACGCTGCCCCTCATGCCACACGTCCGGCCCTCCGGCCCCCCCCTGCCGCCCCTGCCCGGGCCACCTTCCTCACACGGCCAGGCTTCCTCCCGCATCCGCCGCCCGATCCGCCGGCTCCTATCCCGGGCCCTCGGCGGATCCGAGCCGCCGAGCCTCGACCATCGGGGATCCCGATCCGATCCGGCGACTTCCCATCCTTTCATCGCTCGATCACGATCCGTGGGAACGCACCTCATTTGACTTCCTAGCCTCTATGCCTATTTAAACACCTCCTCGCCAAACCGGTCCAACCCAGTTCCCACCGGCAAACATACAAGCGCCGCCTACGCCGGCTTCAACGGCCGCGCCACGGGCGCTGCCATCCAGCCGACCACCAGCCGGCTCATGGCTGTCTGCCAAGGCCCTGCCACGCGCTGGCTCCAGCCTCTCGCCTCCGGCTTTGCCTGCCAGCGACTGCCGGCCCTGCCTCCGGCCACCACCGGCGCCATGCACGCGCACTCCTCCACGACCTCCTCCCTGCCTCCTGGCCTGGATCCGCCGGCCTCATCCCGCAGCCGATGCCCCCCCGGGGGGCTTCCGATGGCTCCGATCCGACCCGATCCCTCCAATTTTTCGTCAAGTTTTTCATCCGATGATTATTTTGTGGCATTTTCAATGCATCATAACTGCATCGTGTCTGCTTTATGCTGTAATATGTCAAAATGTTCCCAAGAGTAGATCATTTCATCTCATTGCATCATTTTCATTTGAGCTCATCTTGATGCCCGAATGCTGTTGAAGAGGGCTATGTGATGTTAGTTTCGTTTCTTAATGTAACATGCACTTTTGTTATTTTTGCTATGATTGATGTGTCACCTATGAATTTGAGTCCACATTGTTTTGTAAATATGCCATCTTTCCAGGGTGTATGCCATGTATTTTTGTGATCTATGTGGTGACTAGAACAAACATGCAAAGTAGGTGTCCCGATGTTGTTTTCTTTGTTTTGATATTTTGATGCCATGTTAACTTGATGCTACCGAGAGATCCATGCATATTTTGAGATACTTCAGTAAGGATGTTTTGTTCTACATGTCTTGCTCTATCCATCCATGCCCTTGTTTGCAATTATGGAGTGCCATAGCTTGAGTCAATCGAGCTCTACTTTTGCTATCAAATGTTTCCTGCAGATTGTTTACATGTTATTCAATTTTGCCAAGGTTGTTGTGGTTGATCCGTATGCTATGATGTTGTTCTTGCCATGTATATCTTCTATGGCATGTCTTCTTGATGTATGTATGCTTAGTTTATCATGAAAGGCTCTGTAGTGAGTGCATCGAGCCTTAAACATGCCTACTTGTTATCAGTTTTTGACATGCCATGTTGCTGAATCATAACTAAACTTGTATATTGACATGGGTGTTACTATATTTTCTGATCCTTTTGGCTTATGGTAAGTAAGGGACTTTTGTTCTATGCTTTGAGTAGATTCATGCCATGCCTTGTTTTGCTATTATAAGTTCCTGTAGCATGTAGTTTTCTTTGCTCAACATTGCTACCGATGCTGTTTTTGCCATGTCCAAATTTCGATATTTTGTGCACTTTTGCCATGCTTGTTTGAACCTGTTATGATGTGAACTAGCCGTAGCTCAGTGTTCATCTTTTGTCAAGCATCTTGTGTAGATCACTGCCATATACTTTGTTGGTACGCTTGGGTGCAGTAGCTTAATTTCTTGTTGCTTGCTAAGTGGCATCATGTCAATGGCGATTTGTGCCATTCTTGTTTTGCTTGTCATTTGCAAACCGTGCATCCGATTCCGTGATCTTTATATCGATTTCAACCGAAATCATCTCATCTTTCCAGTGGCATACTTGGTTTGCAAGTTGATGCCTGGTTCATCATTTTCCTTCCGGAGCGCTGGATACGCATTGCATATCACATCTCGCATATCATGTCATGTTTTGCATCATGTTGCTTGTGCATTGCACCGTGATTTATTGTGGTTCCTTTGTTTGTGTTCTTGTTTGGGTAGAGCCGGAGACGAGTACATGAACGAGGAACCTGTTGAGAACGCTTCGAGGATCAAGCTTTCGACAACTCGAGAACATTGCGCAAGATGACCATACCTCGAAATCACTTCTATCTTTGCTATGCTAGTTGCTCGCTTTTGCTATGCCTATGCTATGATGCCTACCACTTGCTATATCATGCCACCCATATTGCCATGTCAGCCCCTAACCATCCTTTCCTAGCAAACCGCTGATTGGCTATGTTACCGCTTTGCTCAGCTTCTCTTATAGCGCTGTTAGTTGCAGTGAAGTGAAGTTTGTTCCTTGTTGAACATGGAGATGTTGTTCCTTATTGGAACATGTTTACTTGTTGGGGATATCACAATATATATCTGCTAATTAATACATCTATATATTTGGTAAAGGGTGGAAGGCTCGGCCTTATGCCGTGTTTTGTTCCACTCTTGCCACCCTAGTTTCCGCCATACCGTGTTATGTTCCTTGATTTCGCTCCTTACACGGTTAGTGATTTAGGGACCCCTTGACAGTTCGCTTGAATAAGACTCGCCCAGAAGGCCCAACTTTGGTTTTACCATTTGCCACCAAGTTTTTCCCCGGTTTTCCGAGCCCGAGGGTCATCTTTATTTAAACCCCCGGCCGTTCTTCGAGCGCTGGTCCAAACCAGAGCACCGGCGGACCATTCCTTGGCAACTTGATTACGTTTCCTCGACGCTTAGCTTATCCGGTGCTCCCGAGAACGAGATATGGCAGCTCCTATCGGGATTTGTCGCACAATCGGGCGGCTTTGCTGGTCTTGTTTTATTGTGTCGAAATGTCTTGTAGTCCGGGATTCCGAGATTGATCGGTCTTCCCGAGAAGGAATATCCTTCGTGACCGTGAGAGCTTATAATGGGTTGTTGGGACACCCCGCAGGTATTATCTTTCAAAGCCGTGCCCGCGTTATGAGGCGATGGGAATTTGTTAATGTCCTGTAGAAAACCCGTTGACCTCAAATAAAATACACATCAACCGCGGTGTAACTGGGATGGTCTCTTCTCGGAGTCCGGAAGTGAACACGGTGTTGGAGTTATGTCCGACGAAGTAGTTCAGATCACTTTGATCGCTACTAGTTTCACGACCGCGTTTTGCTTCTCGCCTTCTTTCGAATGTAGCCACCATATATGCTACGTGCAGCAGCTCCACCTTACAACTCGTTCCTTCCTATAAGCTTAAATAGTCTTGATCTCGGTGTGAGATTGCCGAGTCCCCGTGACTCAGATTCTACCAAACAGTTAGTGCCGACGATGCAAGGCAGGTGACGAACCGAGCTCAAGGGGAGTTCGATGAGGAACGTGGTTGTTACTTATGTGTCTTTTCCCGATGATCGAGTGGTGCCATTGGGACGATCGGGATCCGTAGCATTTGGGGTATCTTCTTTATTTTGGTTCCGTAGTCGGACCTTGAGTGTACTCAATGATGGATGTTTATTTATGTATTGTGTGAAGTGGCGATCGAAGCCAACTATGTATCTTTTCCTTATGTATTACATGGGTTGTGTGAAGATTACCTCACTTATGACATTGCTTTCAATGCGGTTATGCTTCTAAGTCGTGCTCACACGGGGAGATATAGCCGATCGAGGGCGCTATGTTGGTAATCGTAGCCCCGTCTTTCTCCCTCTTCCACTAAAGCCCAATATGGCCCATTAACCTCCGGGTCCAAGAACCTCCCTATTCGGTAAATCCCATTTCACCCGGAACACTTGATATCCAAACATAGGCTTCCAATATATCAATCTCTATGTCTCACCATTTCGAGACTCCTGCCATGTTCGGTGGATCCATCCGGGACTCAACAACCTATACATCAAAACACATAAACTCATAATATAACTGCTATTGAAACGTTAAGCGTATGGACTTACGGGTTCGAGAACTATGTAGACATGACCGAGACACGCCTCCGGTCAATAACCAATAGCGGAACCTGGATGCTCATATTGGCTCCTACATATTCTACGGAGATCTTTATTGCGATCAGATAACAACAACGTTGTTCCTTTGTCATTGGTATGTTATTCGCCCGAGATTCGATCGCTAGATATCAATACCTAGTTCAATCTCACGGCAAGTTCTTTACTGCTCCGAATACATCATCCCGCAACTAACTCATTAGTTGTAATGCTTGCAAGGCTTAAGTGATGGCATTACCGAGAGGGCCCAGAATACCCTCCCAAATCGGAGGACAAACCTAATCTTCAAATACGCCAACCCAACAAGTACTTTTGGAGACACCGAGAGCACCTTTATAATCACCCACATGCCAGGATGTTTGGTAGCACACAAAGTGTTCCTCCGAAACGGAGTTGCATAATCTCAAGTTATAGGAACATGTATAAGTCATGAAGAAAGCAATAGCAACATACTAAACGATCGGTGCTGCTAACGGAATGGGTTTATGTCAATCACATCATTCTCCTAATGATGTGATCCCGTTAATCAAATGACAACTCATGTATATGGCTAGGAAACATAACCATCTTTGATCAATGAGCTAGTCAAGTAGAGGCATACTAGTGACACTGCTTGTCTATGTATTCACACATGTATTATGTTTCCAAGTTAATACAATTTAGCATGAATAATAAACATTTATCATGAAATAAGGAAATAATAATAACTTTATTATTGCTCTAGGGCATATTTCCTTCACTTCCCACTTGCACTAGAGTCAATAATCTAGTTCACATTACCATGTGATTTAACACAATAGTTCACATCACCATGTGATTAACACCCATAGTTCACATCACATGTGACCAACACCCAAAGGGTTTACTAGAGTCAATTATCTAGTTCACATCGCTATGTGATTAACACCCAAAGAGTACTAAGGTGTGATCATGTTTTGCTTGTGAGAGAAGTTTAGTCAACGGGTCGCCACATTCAGATCGATATATTTTGCAAATTTCTATGTCAACAATGCTCTTGCACTGAGCTACTTTAGCTAATTGTCCCACTTTCAATATGTATCCGATTGAGACTTAGAGTCATCTCGGATCGTGTCAAAACTTGCATCGACGTAACCCTTTACCACTAACCTTTTGTCACCTCCATAATCGAGAAACATATCCTTATTCCACTAAGGATAATTTTGACCGCTTTCAAAGGATCTACCCTAGATCACTATTGTACCCTTGCCAAAAACAGGTAGGGTATACAATAGATCCGTACCACTACAAAAAAGACACATCTGTGACATTTTAAAACGAAGAAAAATCTGTCATACATATGACACTTCTATGATGATAATTATGACAAAACCCGGATCATCATAGATGTGGTGGGCCCTTACTTATGACAAAAATCATGAAAATGGGCTTTTCGCCCGGAGGGCCGGAGACGCAGCTGCATGACATTCTTTGGGCCCATGACGGAAAAACCGTGGTAGAAGCAAGGGGAGGAAAATTTCGGGAGTTCTGCTACGGTGGGAGGTTTGGGCCGAAATGGCTGCTTTCTCAGACACGTGACGCACGTAAAAGCAGGCGTTCTCTAATCAACCCGAGCGTAGGCGTTGGGTTTAATCGAACCCGAAGGACAGACCGCAGGTACGCTACATCGAACCCGAGCAATCGATCGATGGTCGTTAATCGAACCTGACGAGCATTCTTCGCTATCGCTAATCAAGCCGATCGATTGATGAAAAAGGAGCGCAGGGGCGGTTTGGATGAAAAGGAGCGGTGCGTTGCTCCGATGAACATGACCCTGCGGGTGGTGGAGGGCTGGATGAAACAGAGACTGGAGGGGTGCCGTGGAGGGGTGGTTGAACAGACCGTGGTGTGGAGGGCTGGATGAAAGAGACGGTGGAGGGGTGCCCGTGAGGGTGGTTGAACAAGAGCGTGGAGAAGCCAAGGTGGAGGCTGGATGAACAGAGCCCGTGGAGGCCGGAGGAGGTCGACTGGAGATGAACAGATCCCATGGAGTCCCTGCGTACGCCACACCCTTCCCGGCGAACAGACTCTGCTCACCGTAGGAGGTCCGTTACCTGCTTTTCGGTACGCCACACCCTCCCGATCAACAGACCTATTTCGACCAGAGGAGGTCCGTTTGGCTGCTTTGGCGGACGCCACACCCTCTTGATCAACAGGACCCTGCTCGACCGTGGAGGTCCGCTTCCTCCACGCGGATGCCACACCCCCCGATCAATAGGACCCTGCTCCAACGGAGGTCTGCTTCTCCGCAGCGGTACGCCATGCCCGCTCCCATCGCCGCTCCGCCCAAGCCTCCCGATGAACATGACCACGATTCCGTTCCACCCAGCCGGTTTCTATGAACACGACGACGACGCCCCTGACCCAGCCTAATGAGCGCCAGTAGGCTGCTGAGACCCACCAGATGTACACATCGGTCAGATTTTCTTTTTGCACCGCCGCCAGTAGACGCGTACATGCTACGGCGCCTTACTATGACACATGCACGCCTACATCGACCAAGATATATGTAAGACACGCTCACACCGAATGACAACGCCACGACGCTCGACCAGATGGGTCCCGACCGGCACTTCCTTGCTCTAAGATGTAGCGGTGGGTCCCAGCATGGGGGCTAATCGCTTGTTTTTTGCCTTGACGCACTTCCTCATATGAAGATGTAGCGGGTCCCAGCAAGTGGGGAAACATTTTTTCATGAAATACGGCCGTCCGGGGGTCCCTGTCCACGGGAGGAATAATTATTTTATGATAATAAAGAGGCACTTCCGCACCTGGGACCCAGCCACCCTCCACGCAAGATTTCTTCCGATGGAAGTCTTGTGACCACATTGACCACGCCGCCGAGAGCACCACAGAGGTGGACGATGGCAGGCCTAGGAAGGGACGAGCGAGCCGGGAAGACGAGCGGATGCCCACGCCAAGAGGAGCACGAGGGTGAGGCTGCCGCCGCGAATAACAGGGGTGGGTGAGTAGAGGGATGGCCGCCAGGGGAGTAGGGTGAGGCCTCCCGATCACAAACCCACGGAGGCGGAGCAGCGCACGACCGACGGCTTTGGGCGGCCGGAGCACAAGACCGAGGTTGAAGAAGTACTACACGCTGGATGGACATCGACGTCACCGGAGCTAGAATCATTCATATTGACTAAGTTGACAAAGCCCTCCGTCTCAGAAACTTAGTAGGCCCACAAGTCAGCCTCCCACCAAGGTGAGTCCCAAAAGGGGGAGAATTCATTTTGTGCATAAGGAGGCATTTCCGTGGGTCCGAGCCACATCGGGGAACGTTTTTCAAATACGAGACCCTTCCGTGGGTCCCAAATATCGTGGAGGAATCATTATTTTGCGCTAATAAGGAGGCATTTTCCTGGGGTTCTCACCGCCCTCTTCCAATGGCTGTTGTTTGTTGACCAGTTGACTCCACCGAGAGCACAAACGCGTGGAAAAGGGCGAGACCGGAAGAGAACCACCAGGCAAGAAGCCACCGCAAGCGGATGCCCACGCAGAGGGGAGAAAGCCGACCGCTTGGCTACGGGTGAGGCTAACGTCAAAAATAACAGGATGTGTGGGTGGTTAGAGGGATGGCTCAAGAGCAGTGTTACCTCTTGAGCATCGCCTGGATTTCAAGAGGAGAGGATGATGCAAAAGTACCGTAAGTATTTCCCCGCTTTTGAGAACCAAGGTATCAATCCAAGAGGAGGCTACACAAGTCCCTCGACCGACAAAACAATAGCTCCTAAACCAAAGCGATTAGGGGTTGTCAATCCCTTCACGGTCACTTACGAGTGAGATCTAATAGAGATAAAATAATATTTTGGTATTTTGTATAGAGATGCAAAGTGAAAAGTAAAAGGCAAAGTAAAAACAAAGCAAGTATTAAAGTAATGGAGATTGATATGATGAGAATAGACCCGGGGCCATAGGTTGCACTAGTGGCTTCTCTCAAGAGCATAAGTATTCTACTTGGGTGAACAAATTACTGTTGAGCAATTGATGAATTGAGCATAGTTATGAGAATATCTAGGTATGATCATGTATATAGGCATCACCCTGAGACAAGTAGACCGACTCGCCACATCTACTACTATTACTCCACTCATCGACCGCTATCCAAAGATGCATCTAGAGTATTAAGTTAAAAAGAGTAACGCCTTAAGCAAGATGACATGATGTAGAGGGATAAATTCATGCAATATGATAAAAACCCATCTTGTTATCCTCGATGGCAACAATACAATACGTCTTGCTGCCCCTTCTATCACCGGAAAGGACACCGCAAGATTGAACCCAAAGCTAAGCACTTCTCCCATTGCAAGAACTACCAATCTAGTTGGCCAAACCAAACGGATAATTCAAGAGACTTGCAAAGATAATCAATCATACATAAAAGAATCCGAGAAGATTCAAATATTGTTCATAGATAATCTTGATCATAAACCCACAATTCATCGGCACAACAAACACACCGAAAAAGAAGATTACATCGAATAGATCTCCACGAAAGAGGGGGAGAACATTGTATTGAGATCCAAAAAGAGAGAAGAAGCCATCTAGCTACTAGCTATGGACCCAAGGTCCGAAGTAAACTACTCACACTTCATCGGAGGGGCTATGGTGATCATGTAGAAGCCCTCCTGGTGGATGCCTCCATGAGCTTCTAACAGCCCCAAGACGGGATCTCGTGGAACAAAGTTGCGACGGTGGAATTAGGTTTTGGCCCTGCTCGATCGCTTGGGGGAATGAGGTATATATAGGAGGAAGGAGTACGCCGGTGGAGCAACAGGGGCCCACGAGGTGGGGCGCGCCTAGTGGGGGCGCCCCACCTCGTGACCGCCTTTTTTTGGAGTAGGGTCCAAGTCTCCGGATCACGTTTGGTGAGAAAATCACGCTCCGGTTTCATTCCCTTGACCTTTGATATCCCTTCTTCAAACATCAAATAGGCAAAACAACAATTTCGGGCTAGGCCTCCGCAATAGGTTAGTCCCAAAATAATATAAAATTGGAAAATAAAGCCCAATATAGTCCAAAAGAGATAAAGTAGCATGGAGCAATAAAAATTATAGATACGTTGAGACGATTGCATCCCCGCTTAATTCGTCCCTCGAGTAGGTAAATGATAAAAGAGAATTTTGATGCAGAGTGATACTTTGGCATAATTTCAATGTAAATCTTCTTAATTGTGGTATGAATATTCAGATCCAAAGATTCAAGACAAAAGTTCATATTGACATAAAAAATAATAATTCAAGCATACTAACTAAGCAATTATGTCTTCTCAAAATAACATGGCCAAAGAAAGTTATCCCTACAAAATCATATAGTCCGCTATGCTCCATCTTCCCCACACAAAATATTTAAATCATGCACAACCCCGATGACAAGCCAAGCAATTGTTTCATACTTTAACATTTTCAAAACTTTTTCATCTTCACGCAATACATGAGCGTGAGCCATGGATATAGCACTATATTGGAATAGGATGGTGGTTGTGAGAAGACAAAAGGAGAAGATAGTCTCACATCAACTAGGCGATCAACGGGCTATGGAGATGCCCATCAATAGATATCAATGTGAGTGAGCAACGGATGCACTAGAGCTATAAGTATATGAAAGCTCAACAAAAGAAACTAAGTGGGTGTGCATCCAACTCGCTTGTTCACGAAGACCTAGGGCATTTGAGGAAGCCCATCATTGGAATATAAGCCAAGTTCTATAATGAAAAATTCCACTAGTATATGAAAGTGACAAAATGAGAGACTCTCTATCATGAAGATCTTGGTGCTACTTTGAAGCACAAGTGTGGTAAAAGGATAGTAGCATTGTCCCTTCTTTTTCTCTTTTTTATTTGGGCCTTTTTCTTTTTTATGGCCTTTTTTTCATTTTTCTTTTTATTCGCCCTGGAGTCTCATCCCGACTTGTGGGGAATCATGGTCTCCATCATCCTTTCCTCACTTGGGACAATGCTCTAAAGAATGATGATCATCACACTTTTATTTTTCTTACAACTCAACAATTACAACTCGATTCTTAGAACAAAGTATGACTCTATATGAATGCCTCCTGGTGTAACCGGATATGCAATGAAACAAGAGTGACATGTATGAAAGCATTATGAAAGGTGGCTTTTCCACAAATACGATGTCAACTACATGATCATGCTAGAAATATGACAATGATGGAGCGGTCATAATAAACAGAACGTGGAAAGTTGCATGGCAATATATCTCGTAATGGCTATGGAAATGCCATGATAGGTAGGTATGGTGGCTGTTTTGAGGAAGATATATGGTGGGTGTATGATAGCTAATAGTGCGGGATTAGAGAG